>OENM01001362.1:0-12601 GCA_900239745.1 Rotaria magnacalcarata | reverse complement strand
ATTAACAATGATACGAGAAGGTTAAGTCATCGGCATAAGACCAGGTCAAAGATTTACGCCGAGACTACAAAGAATCAAAGAAAGGACTATTACATTGGATAGAAACGCCTTTAGAAAATTTGTCGCCAACATTCAACAATGAATGTGCATAAGAAAAAGTTTGTTTCTTTCGTATTGGTGCAATGCTACATGAAAGCTTGAACGTTCATGATATTCTCTCATATAATATTATACTGCTTTCAATAAAGGGATGATTACGCCACGTTGTTGTGTATTTTAACCTTGTTAGTTGCAGGACTAAAGCTTTTATTTGATTCGAATGTGTCGTTTTGCCTGCAAACATGGCGAAAACTTTCAGCGTATGCCAATCGAAAACAATACTAAAACTAGATGGTATTCGAGTTTCACTCGATTACGAAACGTGATGCGAAGCACGATGTACACTAAATAAAAATCGTTTTCTTGGAGACCCACAAAAAAAGGTTTCCGGGTTTTTTATGCCCAAAATGGTATCCGGACTGATCTTGGAAACCTTTAAAAGGTTTTTTGGAGAAAAAAGGGTTTCCGAACTTCAGAAACCTTTAAAGCGTTTCTGATAGTGACAAATCCGGAAACGCTTTGGGTTTCCGAAAAACGTGATAGGGTTTCCGGATTTTTGGAAACGGATCATTTTTTTCGGAAGCCCGAAGCGTTTCCGGATATGTCACTATCCGAAACGCTATAAAGGTTTCTGAAGTTCGGAAACCCTTTTTTTTCTCCAAAAAACCTTTTAAACGTTTCCAAGAAAACGATTTTTCTTTAGAGTGTACGAGGTAGCAAAAAAACTATCTCATTGAATGAATATGAGTAAATTTTTACGATAGATTTACTTGATTTAAATTCAGACACAGAAATAGGCAATCAAACTGGTATCGTATATTTTTCAGACAGATCCGATTTTTCAAACTTGGCGAGAAATCAAGTCAACACACACTTCTCGATAAAATCCCTCGTGGTAACTAGGTGAGGATGAATCGAACTAAGTGAGGTATTAAGAGAATCAAAACTCATATAGTGATCCTGGAAAATTCAAACTATGCGAATTTTGGTAAAATTAATCTTTTTAATAAAATGTATAAATTTTAAACTTCAATCAATTGGAAAACGCAGAATAATAGTACCATGTAAATGTTTGACAATTAGAGGATTTTTATGTATTGTTTTCTTTTTATTTATTTATTTATTTTGATCCACAACAATAGCGAACAGAAATTTTAGTAATCCCCTACAAACTTCTGATAATTAATCGAAAAGATGTCAGCAATTGTACATCGACGCTTATTATTAGTGCTAGCGATAATTAATCGCAGCAAGGATCAGCGCCAAGTCTCGATGTGTTCGGATCAGAGACGTGTACAGGACACCAGGACCATTCTGCCATGTGCACGTCTCTAGTTCGGGTCGATTTAATGAAAATAAAATCCACATATTATTAATAATATCCGTATTTTACTTTGGGCGAACTAAACTTCATAGGCCAAATTGGACAAAATTTGGTAGCTATTCAGATCTTGATGATTCTTATGACGCTTCAACGAGTATCAGACGATGTGCAGTTATCCAGATCACCACGAAGCAAAATATGGAGCTTGGATGCTTAGAGTCGAGAAAGAAAAAAAAATGGCGACTTTGAAGGATCGCTATAGAGTGCTTCGCACCATAATTACAGTTCTCTTTGAAATTTCTCCAATGTTTCTCTATAATCCAACAAATGTGGATGATTTTTTGGTAATTTTTCTTCACAAATTCTAGTTGCTTGTTGAGTATACTTCATCGCCATATCAAATGTCCGAGTAGCCCAGTATAATTTTCCCAGACTATAGTATATGGCAGCCAAATCGAGATGAGCTTTTGGGAGTTTCGTTTCACGAATCTCTAATCCTTTTTGAAGATACTGCAATGCCATTTTATAATCTTTCATGCCATAATATGTTTGTCCTAAATTGAAATATGTTGTTGCACACAGAAGGGGCCTACACTGAACATTCTCTTGAGTATTTAATGCCTGCTGATGAAATGAAAGTGCCTTTTCATAGTCATCCATCAGTCGATGAACATCACCAATATGACCGTATGTCATAGAAAGAGAAGGATGTGTTGCTGGAAAGATCTGTTGCAAACTTTCGAGGCATTTTTCGAAATAATATAGTGCCTTCGAGTATTCTTTCATGCTGCGATACACTTTGCCAAAGCAGCTATATGTACCAGCAAATTCCATATTGCTTTCCTCAAATTTGTGTTGCTGGATTTGAAGAGCGCTTTGAAGCTCTTTAAGAGCTGCAGGATAATCACCCATTCTTTCATAACACATTGAGAAGTTTCGATGAACGGTAACGAGTTCGACATTATCTGGAGAAAGAGAGTTGCACAAGAGACAAAGAGACTTTTGATAATATTCAAGTGACTCCGAGTAATTGCCCATGTTCTGATTTACGTCACCAATTCCATTGTAGGAAGTAACAAAATCAATCGGGTTTTTGAACATTCTTTCATCTTTTATTCTAAGTGACTTTTCGTAGCATTCAAGTGCTTTTATATAATCACCCATATCGTTATAGACACGCGCAATATTGTCATAGTGACTAGCCCAGAGTGAAAAATTTTGAGGTAGAACTTTCTCCAATATTCGAAGAGCTTTCTCGTAATATTCAAGAGATTTCGAGTACTCATTCACATTGTTATATGATGCACCAATGTTATTGTATGAAATAATAATATCAGGATGATTTGGAGGAAGAACGTCCTCCAAAATTCTATTTGAGTTTCCATAATATTCGAGTGCTTTGAAGTGATCACCCGTATTATCGTATACAAGACCAATATTATGATAGGATGCAGCCAGATCGTGCCGGTTTGGAGGATTAATTGTTTCCTTTATTCGAAGAGCTCTGTTATAATATTCAAGTGCTTTCGAATAATCTCTCATACTCCCGTACACTTGACCAAGATTACTGTAGGATATTCCCAAATCGCGTTCATTTGGTGAAGCAGCTATCTGTAAAATTGTAAGTGATTTTTCATAATAGGAAAGTGCTTTTGAATAATCTCTGAGATTGTTATACACTTGACCAAAGTTGCTGTAGGAAATAGCGACATCACGATGATTTGGAGACAAGATTAGTAGTCTTATTCGAAGAGATTTTTCATAATACAGCAGTGCTTTGGAATAGTCACTCATGTTGTTATACACTTGACCAATGTTGTTGTAGGAGACAGCCAAATCTTGATGGCTTGGAGACAGAACTATTTCTCTTATACGAAGAGATTTTTTGTAATATGGAAGTGCTTTCACGTAATCACCCATGTTATTATAAACGAGACCAATATTGTTGTAGGAAGCAGCTAAAGAGAGATGATTTTGAAATAGAAATTTTTCTCTTATTCGAAGTGATTTCTCGATATATTGAAATGCTTTAGTGTAATCACCCATGTTGTTATGCACAAGACCAATATTGTCACAAGTAGTAGCTAAGTTTTGATGATCAGAAGGCAGAATTGACTCAAAGATTCTCAGCGACTTTTCGTAACATTCAAGTGCTTTGGAGTAATTACCCATACTGTCATATACCAGAGCAGCGCTATTGTACGAAATAGCGAAATCCGGATGATTTTGCGAATGAACTTTCTTCAAGATTTGAAATGATTTTTCAATATATTGAAGCGCATTCGAGTAATTACCCATCTCATTATATATAAGACCAATGCTATCGTAGTAAGCAACTAATTGAGGATGATTTGGAAACAAAGTTTCCATTATTTTGATACTTTTTCAGAATATTCAAGCGTAGAACAAGCATCTTTGTTATTACTCACTGGAGTAGTGCTATTGTATGAAATAGCGAGATCAGGATGGTCTTGAGAAAGAATTTTCTGCAAAATTTGAAATGATTTTTCAACATATTTCAGTGCTTTAGAGCAATTACCCATCTTGCTACACATAAGGGCAATACTGTTGTAGAAAGTAGCCAACTGCGGATGTTTGGGAAATAAAGCTTCTGTGATTTGGATAGATTTTTCATAACATTCAATTGCTTTCAGGTAATGACCTGTGTGTTTACATACCTCTCCAATCGCACTGTAGGAAGTAGCCACATCTGGATGATTCAGAGGTAGAACTTTTTCCCTGATTCGAAGTGACTTTTCGTAATATTGAACGGCTTTTTCGTAATCACCCATATGAAGATAGAATTGACCCATGCTATTGTAGGAAAAGGCTATATAAGGATGATTTAAAGGAAAAGCCTTTTCGATGATTTCATGTGACTTTTCATAATATTGCAATGCTTTTGAGTAATCCCCTTTGGCAGTGTATGTGTGACCCATGCTGTTATAAGAAGCACCCAGATTTGGATGATTCGGAGGAAGAACTTTCTTCCAGATTTGAAGTGATTTTTCGTAATATTCAAGAGCTTGTGAGTAATCACCCGTTCTATTCTGTACTATAGCGAGCCCGTTGTAAGCATGAGCTAGTGATACATTGTCTTCGTGGAGATTCTTAGACTCTATTTCAATGGCGCTTTCGAAAAATGTAGTCGCTAGTTTGTAATTTCCTTGCCCGAATGCTGCCTGTCCCAGGTGTCGATAAATAAACCCCTTATGCGCATCACTCGAAGCAGTCGTAAGTAAATCATTGTATAGTTCTTGCGCTTCTTCGAAATGGCCCACATATTGCATTAGTTTACCCATTCGATACCATGCATCTCCATCAATTTCTTGGCGTATGCACTCGGTGAGAGTACGCAACTGTGAATCATTTTCATCAGTAGCAATGAGCTGAACTTTCCATAGCCGATTATTGTTTGATATCTGTTGTATATCTCTGATTCGAAAAACAGTGTGCATTGTGAATAGAACTTCTTCTTCTTCTATGAACCGACTTAGTTGTGTAACACGAACAAAGGGTACTGATGAAGAGGCAGAGTTCATCGAAATCTCGAAGAGAATTCCTACGGTATTGCTTGTATCTGATGAACTTTCGGCAAAAGCATTGGCAACTGCAAAATCTACGCTGACTGATAAAAAGTTGTTAAAAGACATCAGGCCACCTTTAGTTTTCTGAAGCTTTTGAAAGTCTGCAGTAGATAAGCCTTGTCCACGATAAAATACATAAGATATCATTTGATTATTAGCGCTTTGCTGCTTGTATAGTTCCTCAATTTGATCGTGAAGGTCACGAATGAAAAAACCCATGTTCTTAATTAACCTTGAATCCAGTGATCGAAGAGAGGCATTACCGTTTTCAAAAATGAACCTTTCTCGCGTATACCACGAAATAGCTGATTTTGAGCAGTAATCACGTTCAAATTCATCGATAGTCTTGAGCTTTTCAATGTTATCGCTGTATGTATTACGCCAGAGTTGTATGAAATCTTTTCTATCTAGTTCTGCGCGATTCATTTTAAGAAGAATTTCCTTAAATATTTGCGTGTACATAAACGATGGTGGTAATTCATTCAGATTTGTAGTTGACCTGTCTTCATTCATGTGGAGAAAACTCATTGAGATGGAATTTTGATTGATCTGTTTGATAATTTGCTGTAGCAGCTGGTCTATAGCAATGATTTCGACCTCTATGCTCTTGACTTTGTTCCACATGTTGGTCCAATTTTCTAGTTGGTCTTCATGAATGCACAATATGTAAATACTATCAATATAAGGAATATCGTGGATGAGAGGTATGATTTCTTTTCCAACATAATCCTCTAAGATAAGAAATGTTTTTTTATTGTCGGCGTCAGTAAGAAAATCGACGCATTCATCTCTCTCCGTGAATATATACATATCGCTACATACAACCTGTATTTGTGCCAACCTACTTTCATAATATGTACTAGTCCGATCGAGGTTGAGATCCAGCCATATTATTAAATAATCTTGAAATGGTCGGTGTCGTGGACGAGTATTTTGTGCTTGTAAAAGTTCCTCAGATAGAGATTCCATTGATGTTTCTAGATTCATCTTGCTACTAATAATAAATTGATTTCGTATCAAAGTTTATGAATAATCACATGATTCTCGACGAATACAACCTGATCTATACTACTTATTTTTTGTTTTCTCTTCTTTCATTCTGTACTAGATAATATTTTTTTAATGACAATCCGGGATGAGTCCTGATTGGTTTTTGTTGAAAATATGACGAAGAGAAAAATAACTACTCGAAAAGACAAACATATTCATTGCTTATAAATCCAATGAGATGCACAGTAAAATAAATCAATAGTGCATTTTATCGTTCTGTTTCGTTTTCAACCTTTTCGTTGCTTTGATATTAGCAAACCCTTTGCAATATTTTTATTCATTATGCGTTTCTCTTTCTGCATCATATTGCCGTCTAAACAGTCTCGTTGATCAAGGAAAAGAATGAAAAAAAATACATAGCTAATTGGAATATAACTCCATCACGTTTTGTGCATTAATTAATGTGGACTTCGTTTTCACTTATTGGGGTGTGGGCGTGGGTGTGAGTTTAGAATTTAGAATGCCGTACCGCGACAACGGTTGTTTCTGTCTTGACTAGACTTCATCAGGTGGTATTCTCAATATTGTATCTACTTAGATAGTAATTCTTAAAATTATTCGGATAGAAACATTCGAATTAATTTTTCGATACAATTATTAATAGAGTACATTTGCGCATTTTAAATTTTCCAAATAGAATTAACTTAACTACAATCATAAACAACAAGTACCGCGGCGTAAACGTTGCTGACCCTCTACTGAAAGAATGTGATATTGTGGAGCATACTGTTTCAACCCAACTAACAAGGAACCTAGCATTACTATATGTAGGTAGAAGGAGGTAACTTAGTGGAATAATCTGTGAACGTATATGTATATGTATATAATCAAATTCCTAAAAACTCGTGGAAGTACAGTCTAGTCATAAAGAAAATCTTCATATTTCGTCCGTGGAGATATCTTTCGCCGCTCCGGGTATTGATTTCACAAGGCGGAGAGTTTTTCGAAAATATTATTTTGTTTCGAGAAACTTTGTATATCATAAATTGAACTTCAATCTGAATTAGAATGGGATTGAAGAAAAAAAACTAATATGTTTATATATATATATATTGTTACAACTCATCTATTTTTCAAAATATAAATCAATCTCCTATGAAAATTTATTCATTAGTTTCATCAAGCAACATTATTGTTATCATATCCATTGCATTCTTTACTATTAATCATATGATGATAAAAAGGAAACAGTTTTTTCATGAAATGTGTCCAAGTAAAATCTTTATAGGGTGTTCTTGTTTAACGTAGCTCTTGGTAGCTAACAGAGGAAATTCAACAAAAGTTAATCTTATTATTTGATATACGATACGTTTGAAAATAATATCATTGCCTCTTTTATTTGATTTCAATAAAAAATGACTTTCAACGAATAAATCAATGCAATCGGTACTCATCAGGAAATAATGAACAGAAGCAACTTTTATTGTATCTTATTCAATAAAAACTAAAAGTTATTCCAAATATACATGTATACGATTCGTGCCTGTTACTAAAAGCACTGTCAAAAGATTGATTAGAATTATCGATAGATCCTATTGCTTGCAGTAATCTTGTAACTGCGATTTTGAAAATAAATAAACCACATGATCATTATCAATCTAAAGTGCTTGGATAATAGATATGATGTGATAGTAAATGTTTGATTAGAGATTTACATTTTATATTCTTATAACATCTGTTTTTCAACTAAATGACTAATTTGATCCCATTTTCGATTAGAAAATGAATATATTATGAAAATTGAATCAATCGAAAGGCTTACAGAAATATTGTATTTCAAATAGTTGAAAGCGCTATATGAACCTACTATCAAATGACAAACAATCATTTAGAATCTTAGCTTTATTTTTAGAGTCACTTGCCCTTGGATTCATTGTCATTTTTAGTTTTTCAAGAAATTAACTAGCACAAGTATACAGTAGAACAATTTAACAATGAATACCATTATATCTGTTCTTATTTTCAATGTGTTCTTTTGATTCACTTACTATGCATTTCTAGAAAAAGAGTTTTCTTTGGTTCCCTTTCGTCAAATACATGAATTCATATGAAAGCCATTATGGTGTCATGATTCTCGTGAATTTAACTGAAGTACACACTACTGTATAAATATTATGCAGTACAAATAAAAACAAGCATAGCATTGGTTTAAATTATCGGATGTTGGTTTGCTCGATTTCAAACTCATGAGCTGATTAAAAAGATATCAGTTCTGAACACATAAATGTTAAATAAAAGCACACCAGTTTGTAAAGAAAGTACATGTATTCGATACTATAATATAACTAAATATGTCATATTAGTGATAATCATGTTTATTTATTTATTTTAGAGCAGCTAGTGCTTAAGACATAATAATGATCAATATCAAAATTATTCAATAGTTTCGAAAATCATGAGAAAAACAATCAAGTCGACCAATAGCGTAAAACCCATTCAAAATGTGATCTTGCTTCAGTCCATATGCTTCTCCCATGTCCCCTCTTTTTTTATCAGCTGTGCCGCAGTTACGCGCAGAGCCAGTTCTGCGTCGCAGTTACGCGTAACTATGGCGCATTGATCGCAGTGAAGATTTCTATAAGAAACTACGCTTACTGTGGCGCAGATCAACGTAACTGCGTCCTAGTGATCGCATCCTACGATCCGTTGTAGGTATAAATGACCAATTATAAATTATTCCTCCTTATTTGTAATTGGCTATACTCGAACAATAAAATTTAGTCACAGAAAATCAGTATAAATGGGATGTAGGTGTAGATGAGCATAAGAATCACACCCACACCCTTCTAAATAATGATCTAAAAATCGTAGATAATTTAGCAGTTTAAAGAGTCTTGAGTTTTTTTGACGCTCGAAGTAACAATTATACAAAAGTATTCATTATTAACAGTCGTGTTGCAATAAAAACATTTTTCTGTGAACAATGAAATGTAATGTTATGGATCACGTAAATAAAAAATAGTAAAGTACTTTTCTACGGATTACTCATGGTTTGTTTTTTGATTTTCTGTTACTATCAGCATGTCGTTTCTCTTCAGTGCAGTTTTAAAAAGAGAACAACATTGCTGCCAGAATCGGGTTACATGAATTTCGGCCCACGGAATTTTTGGACTGAACTTTCGGCCCGGTCCGAAAATTCTCCGGACTTTCGGGCCAATTTTATACAAATTCATTAAACTCTGAAAAAAAGCGTAATTTTTTGAAACTTGGTTTCTAAGTTTTTTAGTGCCGCACGAAGCGTCGTAGTGCTGAGCGAAGGGACGTATATTAATTGAAGAAGAGATGAACTTGGTTGTAGAATATATAGTGCCAAACTCATGTATTATTTTTTCCCTGCTGACATAGAAAGGTAACCATACGCATAAAGTTTACTCAGGAAAATGTTATTGAACTGCAGTATAGAAATAAACGGTCTACAGCACTACGTCACTCCGCTCAGCAGTACGACGCTTTGCTCGGCACTAAAAAATCTAGAAACCAAGTTTCAAAAAATTACGTTTTTTTCCGGGTTAAATGAATTTGTATAAAATTGATCCAAAAACTCCGTGGGCCGAAATTCCGGTCTCCCGGAAAAATCACCTTATCTGGCCGGAAAGCCCGTGAAAGCGCTGGAAAGTGGAAGCAGTATTCCGTAGGAAATTGACGGTTTTTTATCCGGTGTATTCCGGGCAACTTCCAGCCGGAAATCACAGGAAACTGACAGGAATCCACAGGAAAAAATCCGGTAATTTCCGACCGGAATACTGCTTCCACTTTCCAGCGATTTCCCGTGTTTCCCGCCGTTTCCCACCGTACCTCTACGACCTGGGTGTGAATAGATTATGTCTATATAATCTATTGTTCTTCTCGTTTTGCGCAGTTAGTTTTAATCCGGAACAACGAGAGAGATAAGTGAAGTGAAAAGAGAGAGAGTGTGTGTGTGTGTGTGTGATTAAAAAGATTGAAAATAAACAAGAAGTCAGTGAAAATTGTACCAACACTTCAACGTGATATTAAGACCTTAACAAACACAAAATACGAGATTCATTTTCATTCTTTAGAACTTAGATTATCTTTAATATATCGAAACACAGCAGTGTGTTCAATTTTCGAAAAGATCAACTGAGAAATCTAACTTTTCTTTTCTCAATCAAATATTGAAATAGAAAGGAGCATGCTTCAATTTATTACATTTTCTTTGAGATTGTTTTGTGGCTTAATTTTATTCGATTCATTTCAATGATTGGTCAATGTTCTTTCAATTGAATCATTTATCCCTATAATAGGGTGTATATTTGACGCCTACATTTTCACTCTCTATTTCTGTATTAAATAAGGGAGTAACAAAATGAAAATCAATAAAATCATTCGATCGGTAATTTGATAGCGTTTATGATAATACTTCCAACATGCGATGAAAGTGGGGTGTGTGCCTGATTACGATTTTCAGTCAATTTTCTGATGAAACTTAACGGATTGGAGGAAAAACGGCATTGATGAAGTTGTAATTGTTGTCGATGCTCTAAGTTTTCCACAAAGCCATCAATACTAATCCAACCCTTGTCAAAAGTATTGGTTTCGATCTCGTTTCGAGGTTTCAAACATAGACCAAGAAATTTACAATAAGCATCTTGTTCTCGTTTATTTTCAAAGTAGATCGTTCCATTAAATGCAAATAATGCTACTAAAAGTTCAATTGGAATCGAATAGTCAGGAATGTCAGGATCAGATGAAATCAACGGAGGAATCGTAAGAGTTCGTGCATTGAATAGTGTTGATTGATCTCGTCTAGTACGTGGTAACAATAAACGTAATGTTGTTTGCATTAATTTCTTAGATGGTGATTTATCGTAAAAATATTGAAGGCAATCCATCAGTTCATTAGCTTCGTAGGGACTTAGGAATATGATGTGTTGATTACGATAGATGAGTATCCAACGTGGAGGACGTAGAAATGGATCTAACGATTCTCCTTTCGTTTGAATGACCCGCTTGAATTCAGTAGTAATCCACAAATTTTCTTGCCAACAACCTGGTTGGCTTTCACGATAGAATGTCGTACCTATGAAAGCATCCGTAATAGGACAAAACACATTAGGCAAACGTGACAAGTTCAATATTGGATCATGCATTTCACATAGGTTCATAATTTCATGATGCAGTATTGGTTCGCAGGGAACGGCAGCTATAGGTCGTATTTGTTGTCGTTCTTCTTCTGCTTCTTGTTCGCGTTCTAGTTCTCGTTGCTGTTCTTCATCTAACAATTGTGTTAGTAGTGTTTTCGCACCACCATAGTCGAGCAATCGTTTTGAAACTGCTTCATGAATTTCAGTCGAATAGCCAGTATTCGAATATTGATAGCGAGCCGAGTAGATCTCGTACACTGTTTGAAACGTTTTTTTATGGCCATACATAGTTTTTAAATCTAAGATTTCAGCTTCTAAACTTGCTTTGGCTAAATTTTCCATCATTATATTTGTAAGAATTTGTTGATAATTGTTCCAATCAAAATTCCGAAAAGCAGAAATTTTTTGCTGAAAACTTAAACTTTGTGTTGCCCAATGGTGTAATCCATCCCATGTTGCCTGTTGAGTATTTTCATATACCCAACGAAGAATATCAGTCAAAGAAATATGATCGTTGCCGTTTCCTTTTTCCTTATACAAAGCTGAAGTTTTCTTTAATGTTTGTATTTGGTGATGAACTTCGCTTGAACTCCAGAAACTTAACCAATGATGTTTACCTAATTTTCTCATTCTCATGCATGCTTGAACTAATCGATCTTTGGTAAGACCATTACCTAAAGTAACAGCTGCTCTAAATTCATTGGGAAACTTAAAGTCTGTTCCTCGCGTATGAATTTCATCCAAGTAAAATAGACAACGATCGAGTCGTTCACTAGCAGGAGATGTCGAAAATGCATGGTGTTGATATTGACGATCACAAACAAATATTGCATCCATTTCAAAATATACAACATAATCAATTATATTTATATTCGAGAGGTCTAACCACTTAGTGGCTATTTGACGGTTACTTCCATCAATAAATAATGCACCAACATCCAGTATAACTTGAATCATTGGTTCAGTAATAACGATTTGTTTTAGAATCTCTTCCGAACTTGCACTAATAGGCAAATCTTGATAATGTTCATTTTTTGGTTTAAGTAAATTATTAAGAACAACTGCATCAGTTTTCTTTAGTTCCGACAAATCACACTGTTGGATATGAACCGGTAATAATAATTGTGTGTCATTAGTACCACTAAATCCAGTCATTATTTTCTTACGTGCCGATGAAGATAAATCCCAAGGGGACGCAATTAATTTATGAGGAAATTGTTTTGATTCATGAGGATAGACGAAATTATTGAGAAAATAATTTATAACTTGTATATTTCGTCGGAAAGTTGGAAAAAGTTGTTCAGTTCGTTGATGCTTATCTTTTAGATTGACTTGTTTCCATTGTTTAATGTGTACAATTGTAACATTGTCTTCTTCAAGCGAAATCCATTCATTATAGATCACTTCCGGATCATTTTCATTCTGACTCAAACGAT
>OENM01001361.1:16444-36552 GCA_900239745.1 Rotaria magnacalcarata | reverse complement strand
CGAAAGAAACATTCATACTTGTCGCTTTATTGCTTGTGTCCAGAAGAACAATCAATGTTACAAGCCCAGCGAGTAGCAAAGCTAATAAGACACCCGATACGATACAACAACAGAATGAACAGCATGGACACCAACCACCACGTAATCGCCAAGCATGTTTTCGCTTTTTGTCTGTTTTCGTGTCGCTTAAATCATGGAAAGTTCCTCGCTTACTGTTTATGAGAAGTGAGATGCCAAAAGTGGGTCCCGACGCTTGTGAAATTGAAGATTCAGCACTAGACTTGAACAAATGCCTTTCATTTGTCACAGCCTTGCTTGTCTCAACATCAGTCAGTGGTACTATCGTCTAAGAAAGACAACAAACTTTCTTTACTTCGGATATAACAACTAATTATAATCTGACTTTATTCGATTGAATACGAGACAATAGTGATGAAGTACGACTTGAAACCTATGGATGATTGAAGAGACAATGCAATGCAATTGCATAAGAAAATGTTAATAGTACTTTGGATTGAGTAATCAGGCGAGCTGTTGGCGGTTGAGATACAGGAGCTGGCTGTTGTAGACTACTATGGGTTGGCTGCTCATGTTGCTTGTCAACCAGCATCGTCATCTGTAGAGGCTCAGATACACTGAGCACTGACATTGTTTTCTGTGATCTTTCCACTGATTTGCTTGGTTGCAGGGAGACCCGACCAATATCAGGTTTTACTTGTAAACTTACATTGATATGTTTTACACTCTGAACCTTCCTAATCTCCGACTTTGCCCGTTTTTGAGTAAATGATTTGATTTGCCTGACAGAAACCACCTTCACCTCGGATACAACCTATGAACAGGGTGTGAATCAATATATTGACGAGAACGAAGAGAATCAATCTACTATACACACGTTTCGATGCTGTTTGTAACAGTGGTCTGGCGTAGATTTATTACCAGTAGTGACATGCAGCACTGATGAGTGCTGCATTTTATTGCGTAGCTGGATGACTGACTGTTTTTGCATTGCTGAACGTAGCAGACTTCTTATATGCCATATTTTTTAATTATTTATTCGATTCAAAGGGTATGGAAATCCAAGTGAATTGATACTTTTATGGTTTTATCTAATTCTCCTCTCGGATTGATTTTTTCTTCTTTTTTTTGTTGACAGAGTATATACCTACATTCAATATTTTTTATTTGAATTAGTTCAGAATTACGAATAATATCTTTTTCTATCGAGCGAATTTTCGATAAAATTATATTGTGCTCTATTTGATGGCAATCACGCATATTTTTGAAGAAAGCAGTGAGTGTAATTTTAAGAATGACATTTTTGCGGCTTTCTCCTCTCCATTACAAACAATAGCAACCCAATAATGATTACTTAAAAATAATATTAAATTAAAACAAAGCAAAGGAATACTAACAATGTGAAAGAAACGAGACCCCAGAAAATGGGATGTAGGTGTGTTAAGCTGCCAGGATATTGATATTTCATACCAGCAACGAGAATTTTCAACTGGCACTTGTTACGAATCAACAAAATTCCGAGAGAATTGCGCGAAACAAAATTCATTCTATGCTGTTCCTTGAAAGTAATGATAGAATTTGTTTACACGAAGAAGTCGTGGGATTTTGAATAGTGTTTTGATTCTATCGTTGGTTGCAATTTTTATTGGCACCTGATTGAATGTAGAGAGTCGAGTAATTGGAGTTTCAAAATTTTGCATTGCGATTCAGGATTGAACGGGTTGCTAGGATGATTGCAATGGTAAGGTAAAATTATCTAGTATGATAGATTATTGAATAGATAAGTTCAAGTCACATACTTTTGTTTTGTATTTGCTGAAGAAATGTTTCAATGGAGTGTCTTAGATGTAATGATCACTTGTTTGGATTCGTCATGTGTAGGGATGCAAGAAGTTCGAAGAAAAAAAGATCCAAAATCAAAATGTTTTTTTGTGAATGGTTATGATAGTGTATGATTCGGGGAGTCGACTTTTTTGCTCTTATTATTTCGTTGATGAAAGTAACGAAAGAGAAAAAAGAAAATAGGACAAAGAAACATGACTACCATAGAAAGAAAAACAGAGTGTCTTGTACATTGATTTGTCGATCTTTGATGATCCATGTGACATAAATCGCTGCGATTTTTGTGATTTTGCAAAAGACTGACGTAAAATCGTGATTGATCGTATTTCACTAAAAAAATTGGTGATTATACCATCTTTTATCGGGATTATAGAGGCAGAGCTGATTTTCAAAAATTGGCGATAAATCAGAACGATAAAATCATCTATTTCGATTATCGATTATGGACTATGAAGTAGCTCAAGAAATATTTCAGCCTTCATCCAAATGAGATCCAAATATAATTTCTTCGCAGTTAACTAGTATATTAAGGAGATTTGCAATCAAAAGAAAGCTTTCATTTCTACATGGATGTCACTACTGTGATATGCATAGGACTGGAAAGGTTTAAGAAACGATAGAACTTGGACTTTTTCACACTCATTCATGTCTTAATGTTTCTTGTGATAATAGATCATTTGTTTTAGATGTTTTCAGTTTAAATATGTTCACAATTAGAATTGATTTATACAAATACAGTTTTAAATAGTTTTTATAGATGCACGGTATATGCGTACCGAGCAAATTTTCTTTTCTTTTATATAAGAATGACTTCGATCATCATCATCATCATCATAGGTAGTTCTGTGCTGGTCATTTAGAATTTTCATTTATTTTCTTTCATCTTAGATTCTTGATTTATGAATAAAAAAAAGACAATCTCTCAAGTAAAAGTTCAGTGTAAATCTCAATTCCTACACAGGAACGTTTAACTTTTCGCTTTCATTTAAAAAAAAAATACTCACTCATCTATCATTGTAAAATGTTATATCGCCTTTCTATTTTTGTTCCTATTACATAATGTATTCAGGCACAGTAATATAAACGTTCAATTTTTCTGGGAAAAATATTCTTGTAATTAAATTCAAAATTTAAGTTTTGAATATGGCCAGAAGAACTAAGTACGTATATGCATGAAATCGCATAGAATATTGACGAATAGAGGATTAAAATTGACTACAAAATTGCAATTTATCGCAAAAAGCAGCGATTTCGAGGACATGTAACCATTTGTGTAGTTGTGGAAAGTGATCAATCGTTTGAATTAACCTCGAATCAACCTTTCTTTGATTGATTCAACTAATAAACACCCCCTAGTAACCTTAATGAAGGTATTGTGTCTTCGTATACACGTTTGTAGACGAATATGTGTGTCAAAATGAGTTGGTTTGGACTTTTCATCTACTCCTTGATAAGGTTCTATGAAAATGCTACGTCTGAGATAACCTTTTATAGTTTTTCAGTCGCGTAAACCCTTTGATAAATCTTTCTGCTGTGGGTATTTCAACTTTATAAACCATTTTATTTAGTCTTTTAATGGTTAGATAAAAAGGTATATGCCGTGCTAATAAACGATGGAAAAAGGTATACCATACGTAATCTTTTCTTCATGAGTTAATGCTCGATCAGTACTGTTGCTAAGCACCAAACAGGACGGATTGTTTGCTATGGGTGACGAAGAAGAAGAAGTAGAAGATTGATTTGAGGCAGTGTTGTTCCTTGTAGACGATAATGTTACGGTAGAAGCACCGAGCTGACCCGATTCCAAAACGTCTTTTAAACATTGTAGATGTTTTGGGCGTTCAAAATGATATTTAACGTTAGTACAACCTCCGTTGGCACAGCTTAATTCGATATTGCACGCAGTACATATGAATATGAACGTATTCTTTTCTTTACCTTAACGTAGCCAAACGGAACATGGTTTGCCCGTCGAGTCAGCTTTTTGTAGCCACTTTGATGAAAAACTAGTGTATTTTGGCATCTAACGTCTTTAATGTGTTTATTAAGAAATGTTGAATATTTTGCACTATTTTTACGAAACATGCATTCTCATCTACACTTTACGAAAAAGTTAATTGAATTACATATGTATGTAGTGAAAAACATTTCTTTTCATCTATCAACAGATTGAGCCGCCGTGTATTAAAATCATATCGGTCTGATCTCTTTGAAAAAATGTAACGAAAAGTAGCGTCCTATTTCTTTTTGATTATTCATGTTATTCTCTTTCATATTCGTTCTTTCTTTTATTCCATGATCTATATTATAGGCTTCATATCTATTGCTTGATCTTCCCCAGATAAATATTTGTCCTATGAGTGAGATAGAGAATATATCACTCGCAAAAATCAAAATAAACGACAATATTTTGATATCGGCACTTCGTTCATCAAACTTGCTGCAGATCGATATTTTCTTACTAGAAAAGGCAATAGCAGCAACTGATATTGTGGTGACAACAAAAATCATCTTTCAGAAGTACTAGAAGTCAAGCTATCATATAATTGAAATAGTTTGAGAATTTTTTCGTATTAGTATTAGATTCATAGATTGCTTTCGCTCAGAGCAAAGCTACAATCAATTTTGTTCGTGCAGATTCTGTTAAATCTTCACCTGATCAGTTTTTATTTTTATTGTAGGACGGTACATTTGGATGAATTCCTTCTTTACAATTAATTTCCTTCTTTGTAAGAAAAAATTTCCTTCTCAAAATCCTTCTTTTTATCAAACTCCGCTGCGGGGCCTGTACACTGCAATCCGACTCAAGTTTTCATCCATTATCTTCCAGTTTTTCTTTTTTATTTCATTGTATGTAAAATTTTATCAAAAGAATATTTCCCACTGAAATGCATTTAGTTACTACTATCTAAAGCATTTCTCTTATTTACTCTTTCTCGAGAAAAAGAATCGTAATTAATCTAAAATGAAATGTAAAACAGAGAATGTATCAGTATTTTATATTATATCATTTCGTAGAACAAGTTTTGCTCTATCTTTTCCTGTATAACAGTAATTAGGAAAATTCGACAGTGTTGCATGATTTTTTCAATTCAAATGTAAGCCACTTTTCACGATTATAAAATCTTATAGTTGACACTTCATCGAATTTTAGTTGTCGCATATTCGTTCCATAGTAATTTCAAGATTCGAAATAATATTGTTCTCGATATTACATTTAAAATTGAATAAAACTAGTCTTTTCAGAAAGTTGTCCGATGAAAAAACTACACATAATGAAAGCCTAGAAAAAAAAATAATATAAAAAAACACCCAAAAAGCAGCTGCATAATTTTACAAGAAGAAAACTATGAAAAGTCTACTTCTGAAAAACATAGATGCTAAGGTAATTTCTTCAATCGAAATACATCAACATGATCAGCTAATTGAACTCTACCAAATAAATGGAGTTTTCACATTGATAGGAGATACTCTTGTATACAAGGGGGAAAAAACTCATTCGGGCATTCCCTGGCATTCCGATCCATTCCTATCCATTCCCAGCCATTCCTATCCATTCCTATTCATTCCCAGCCATTCCTATATATTCCTAGCTATTCTAAAATTTTCTCAGATAGATATGGATCATTTTTCTTAATGAGACTTATGAAGTAGTTTCAGTTAACATGAAACTTAAGGTGTTTTTTCTTCTAAACATTTCACGCTTGTAATTTATTGTTAATTGATGATATTGAACTTAATTTAAAATTAATGTAAATGGGCCACTCTCATGTAGTGTCATTTTTCATAAATTACTATATCTGTCTTTAGAACCTTGTCATTTTCTAAAGGTTATAATTTTTCATTGAAGTCGATTTACATAATTTTAAACTTCGTTAACGCATATTCACAAGTAGCCATGTTAATCATTGAAAATCAATAGATTTTCATTGATTGAAAACTACGCATTATCCGAATTCAAGTACATAAAAAATACGGATGAAATGGAAAAATTTCCTTTGAGATGTGGAGTACTTTTACTCTAAACATACAACAAGGCTTTGACCCCTAGGTCCTGAAAAACATTTTTTTTTCTTGAGCAAAGTGGTTGTATCTTTTTGGTGATCAATTTTCAAAAAAAATGGGAAATCTCCTCAACTCTGACTAATTTTTGTAAGAATCCTCTGATCAATCACTGAAGTCATTGAAAGTCTTGCTCTCATCTAACCTTGATAGCCTGCGATATCCTTGATTCCGAATTATTCTAAATCGTCCCCATTTGTACATACTGAATGACTATTTTTCTATAATATTCAAGTGACTTTCAAGGATAAGAAAAATCATATAATGCAGACTACTTACGTGAATTTGTTAAATTTATTTGATTTCAATAGTATTCAGTTAATGCGAAAATAAAAGATACATTTAGCGGTATTATTTAAATAGTCACCTAGCTGAGTGACCAGTCGAGTTCTTTACTATCTGTTTTACTTTATGCTTGGAATCAATTTTCTAAACATTTGGTCTATTTTGCTCTTCAAACTAACTTATCTACATATTGGAAAAGGATTATAACTATTTTCAACAGGCTTCCTTTAGTCAAAGCACTTCGACAATAGCGATAATCATGTTTCTAATGAATTTTAAAGTTCTTCCATAGTTTGAACTACTTCAAGACACTAATTCATAGCGATTAACTGAAAGCCATTCCGATCCATTCCTAGCCATTCCGATCCATTCCGATCCATTCCTATCCATTCCGATCCATTCCTAGCCATTCGAATGGCTCGGAATGAGTTTTTTCCCCCTTGACCTGGGCCATGCATAAGCGGCTCTAGAAATGTAGAAAAACCAGCAGTTACAATAAAAATTACAATATATTTTCATCACCTTGTTAAACAGCAACTGTAAAAGCTATGATTTTGCAACTGGTTACTGTGAAATTGAGAGCATTAATAATAAAAGCCAAGTTGAAGAAGGCGAAAAGGAGTATTGAGTACATGGCTTTGTGCGTAGTGCGGGTCGTGTAAATACATAGATGCTCAGCACGCTACCCAATAATCCAAATGGGAAAAAGATAAATCCTGCGCATCGACTGAATATTATGGAACTCCAAATAATACCATTGACGGCATCAGAACCTGCATTGGGCGATGATATTTTGCTGTTGAATGATAATATGATAAAGTAGAATTAATAAAAATTACTTGATCACTCGTTATTATTCATTCGTTCGTTTCTTGCTTCTTCTTCTTAAAACTGAAACACATATATAGTCGATGTTCTGGCATGTCATAAAAATATGAAAAACTGTGAAATTACTTTCTAAATTACATGACATAAACATTTACATCAAGAGAATCTGAAATAAAAAAGGTTCTTATTTGAAACTGCTAATATTAGATATTGAGCACAAGAAAAACCTTATGAACCATATCCTTCCACTGTAAATGACTCTCTATCCAATTTCAATATTTTTATACAAGTATAATGAATTGAAAATAAAAAATGCGCTAGTCTACTTTTTTAAATGAATATTAGGACCGATCGAATTACTTACGTCTATATTTTTTTATTCCTGATATCATCCAATTATCTCATCACCTGTGCTACTAATATTGTTAGAGTAAAGATGGCTATATCACATCATACATAAAATACAACAATGCGCGCGCTTGGTTTTCTTCTTATACTTCATACATTTCTAGTATTGTCCGTTTTGCAATCAATTTCCGTGTTAAACATAACACAAGACCAACTAGATCTAAAAGATTATTTAATTTATCGCTGTTCTAAAGGTAAGATGTTGCTTATGAAAAATTGTCTCATTTTGTTTTCTATATTTATACTCATTATAGATTTATCATATGCTTTCCTGAACAATTCGACGAATTCACAAATCATACAATATTTCAGCGATGATAAAGAATTGAAACATAAATTAATCTCCGGAGCTATGCTTTCGAATCATTTGAGTCGTTTGATGGTACAACTATCAACAGCCGATGTAGCTTATAACCTCAGATTTCCTAATCCCAACAATAAACATTCACTTCATAATTCCTTAATTCAAGTGACAAAAGATATTGGGGAAAGTCTACAATCTATTCTAGCAGTTGTCAACCGTATTTTGGCTAGCAGCAATCGAGTGCTTGAAGATATTAATACAATAAAAACACTTCTCACACTTTCGCTTGGCGATGAGTCAACCATTTTTGTGTTAGAAAGCTTGCAGAATCTTAATCAAACCTACTATTCAAATGCTGATGGGATCAAAAATTTTAGTTCAATAAGTGAAAAACTAGAAAATAATACTCGAATTCTAACTCTTTTGATTAGTAACACATCAGTACAATATCATAATGTCTTTTTGACAACACAGCAACGTATTAATGAACGATTTACACAAGGTCCATATAGTTTATTGGTTGGTTTGCAGGCAAAAGAAGAAATGGCTCAACATTCTCTAAAACAAGCTAGAGATAACTATCAAGCAATTTTGAATCGTGCAGTCAAAGTGGGTCTATTACATGTCACTGACACAGATACAGAAGCAGCTTTACGGCAATATCTAAATGCTGAAAAAACACATATTGAAGCACTTGCTCGAATAAACGAAATGCATCGAAATACTTCAAGTTTAATACGTTTACCGCATGATTTTGACAAAATCTACGCACAATGGGCACAAGATAGTGAAAACTTACTGACGACAGCAGTGAGTGGACTACATAATACGAGTGAGAGCTGGAGGAGTCTCTCTCAATTTCTGCAACCATTAGCTGATCAAGTCACCTTAGTCTATGAGGTAATTCTATATTCATCTTTGCATAGTTATCCTCAATGATTGCCATTCTAGTTAATAAAAAAGTATTTTACAATTGTATCAACGACACCGGATTCGCCACGTACCGTTATCGGTTGGAAACAAAGGAATGTCTTATCATTGGAAATGATTGAAGACCTCAAGAAGGAAATGTTGTTTGTGTATTTTTTGAGCAATATTTATTTCGACGTTTTAACTGAATTAGTCATGTGTCAACTAGTAAGCAACAGTCATCTATTACTTTTAAGCACTGAGGAAGATCGTCAAGCTTATCTAATACGATTAGATATAGATTTTGTGTTGATTGCCAAGCGAGCTGCTGAAATATTTGATAAATATCATGAAAAGTATGATTTATGATTACAATAAATAGATGACTCTGCGTCCAATCATGAAATGAATGTAACCATTTCTTTTTCATATAATGTTGTCTTCCCTGTAGAAAAGAATTTCTCACCCAAGTCGAACAATCATATTGTGAGATCTGATAAGATCTTGTACGATCATTCGAAAATAATACAAAATATCGTAGTTCCTGAGATCTAAGACCAAGTCGCATTGTAAGATTTCGCCCATATCCCAAGATCTTGTATGCGTTTCAAAAGAGCTTGTGTCAGATTTTTGGACCTGGGCACGTTTGCTATTCCACGTGTACATGCATTCATTTTTTCTTAATCAATATGATCGTTTTACATATACCGTAGACATACAACGAACAAACCGACAAGAAAGCGACAGTGTTCAAAATTCGAATAGTACTAAAAAACAAAAATTTCAGGTTGAAAGTAATATTTCATAGTTTTTTACTTGATAAATCAAAGTATCCTCATTGTTTATTTCTTCTTGAAGATTTAGCTAATGAAATTCTCCATGAAATATTTGAATATCTTGATATGTATCATATATATAAAGGATTTTTCAATCTCAATAAAAGATTTCAAAATTTAATTATTAATTCAAATTTTTTACATAAAATAAATATTTCAAAAATATCAAAACACGATTTTAAAGGTTATTATAAGAATATTCTTTTACCAAATAGACATCGAATTCGTTTACTTCGCTTATCAAATTCATGCATTACCGAAATTATTTTCTCAACACCACGTATTACTTTACAATTTGTTCGTCTTGAAAGCTTAATTCCTAATAATATACAAATGAAATACTGGAATAAAATTTTTAATTACTTAATTCATTTATCTAAATTGCATTCATTAGCAATTTCAATTGGTGATTATATTCAATTGTTAAGTTTTATATTTCTTAATGTTTTGAATTATTTGAAATTAAAGTATTTTAAAATTGAATATGAAATTAAAAGTTATAAATCTCCATTATCTATTCATTTGAGTAAATATGAATCTTGTTCAATTCAATATTTGATAATAAATGGTCGTTTTCCATTCAAATCATTGAATAATTTATTATGTTATCTTCCTGAACTTCGTCATTTATCGATTAATTCTCTTGTTCACTACCAAGATTATTTTGAAGAAAACGAATTCTCTCCTATGAAATTAAAATATTTAAAATATGTTTCACCTAAATTTGATTGCATTCGCTTCAATAAAGTTGAAAAAATTCTTAAGGAATTTCTTTATTATGTTCAAATTTTACGTCTTACAACACGATATGATAAAGCATATTTAAATGCTAAACGATGGGAAGAATTAATTGTATCTTACATGCCATATCTACGTATTTTTGATATAAATTATGTGTTAGATAAGAATTCGACATACCATCATTCAATGAATCAATTTAATTCGTCGTTTCGGATTGAAAAGAATTGGTTTTTTACACATCAACACGATTGGAAAAAAGTTCAGATGATGGAATGTTTTATTCAACAGATCCATATCGGTAAAAAACAATGACAGAAAACACTCGTTATTTTCTATTTTTTTTTCATTTAGACGAAAAGACTATGGATTTCATTGGGAAATAGATAAACAAAAGTGTTCATATATTCAAGACGTCAATTTAAATTCAGTTTAACATGTGACTATCTATAGTAAAGAAATAACTAACATGTATCTAAATTATTTTCCAAATACCACTCAATTGACGATTAAACATTATTTTAAAACATCAGATGATTCGGTTCTAACAACTCTCAATCGTATGATTCCTTTCAGAGATACCAACAGGCCACTTTTTTCCGGCCTGACCTGACCTGGCGCCTGGCCTGGTTGTAACAGACCAGGCGAATCTGTTGCCTGGCCTGACATGATCGAGCCTGGCTTGGTGCCTGGCCTGATGTGTTTGTGCCTGACCTGTCCTGCAGGCATACTTGAAAACAAAAAAGTTGTGTGTATTTTTATAACATATTCATTAGGTTCAATTTTGGTCATGATGTTGAGGATTAATGCGATTATTTCTTTCTTTTCTTAATAGTAATAATATTAAAAAGTTGTTTTATATATTAGAAAATAAAACTCTCT
Source organism: Rotaria magnacalcarata (assembly GCA_900239745.1). NCBI lineage: Eukaryota > Metazoa > Rotifera > Eurotatoria > Philodinida > Philodinidae > Rotaria > Rotaria magnacalcarata. The sequence goes on along the minus strand of OENM01001361.1, from coordinate 25,440 downwards.
GAATTAACACCACTAGCATTTCACATAAGAAACAACCACTATTAAACAATTTATAAACATGAAGTGTTATAAAGTAATAAAAGGTTAAAATGCATTGACTACTTTGTCTTCGTTTCTTTGATTTAACTATTTTTATTGTACCTTTAGTGATAGTCGTGGGAGTAAATTCAATCCAATCATTATTCGCTTTTTTTCTGAATTTGCAAATGGATCATGACGATACTTACCCATGTAGCCGATAATGTAAAATAATGGGAAAATTTTCCAATAATCCATTGTTTTTTAATGAATTATTTCAAATTTTACCATTATTTCCCTGCAATGCATTATAATGCATTGCTGGGAAATAATGGTAAAATTTGAAGTAATTCATTAAAAAGCAATGGATTATTGGAAAATTTGCCCATTATTTGGAATATAGTGCATGAAATAGGTTGCATTTTAATTACATTATGCAGATTATTCATGAAATTAATGGAAAATAATGTCCATTATTTTACATTATCGGCTACATGGGTAATACAGAATTCAGCAGATAAAATCATTCCAAGTCAATTTTGAGCAGGCTAGACAGGTTAGCCTGGCCTGGCCTGGTGGCCTGGTTGTTATTCGCCTGGCCTGATGCAGGCCAGGCTAATATGTGAAAAATCACCCTGGCCCTGTAGCCTGGCCTGGCAGACTGCCAGGCGAGCAGGCCAGGCTGGCATCTTTGATTCCTTTAGTACAATTGACGAAATTAGCTATTGAATCTAGTAATTTCCCATTGGAAGAAATTTGTGAACTATTACGTTGTATAACACCTAAGTTATATATATATATATATTACACTTGAATTTACTGTCTATGCTGGAAACCAGTTCAAACTTAAATAAACCAAGTGAAAATTTTCAATATGTATCAAAAACAAATAAAATCAAAAATTTAAATCTTCGTGGACGCTGTTCATTGAATCAAATTCAATTGATTATGACTTTGCTTCCACAATTAGAATATCTTAAAACTAGAATGAATAGAAAAGAAATTGGACAAATAATTAGATATTTATTATCAAAGTCTAATAGTAATTCAAAAAATTTATTCTTTTTATACGTTTCAGGAACACCCAAAATATGTTTAAAAGAATTAAATGTTTTAATCAAATCAGGAAGCATACTTGATGATTATTCTATTAAATTTATCAATCGTGATTTATATGTATGGTGGTAGGAATTTATTTGTTTAGGACATGTTTTATTTTTTTGTATGTAATTCGTAAATACTTTTAAATAAACAAGATCTTATAAATATTAAATTTTGAAGCAAAATATTTGATTAGCCTGACAGCTTTGGCGGCTGTTATTTGCTGGAAGGAAAATAAAGAACATATGTATCATTGATTTACTAAATATCGCGGATACTCTTCGTCATGTATATCAGAAGAAAAGGAAGAAATCTATCTATATGAACTCAACAGAAAAGACAGTTGTTACTTGTATCGTATGAGCTATCATATTCATATACGGAAAATATTCTATTGGTTATTCATATCCGAACATTCAGCTGCTGTTTTTATTCTCGTGCTACTGTCGATCGATAGCTACGGTATATTCTCGAATCAATACTAGTTGCTTGTATTTATCTTTTAAGATAAAATAATTATCTATGATTATATGAATTCAACAGATAATGAATTTATAAACTTAACGAGAGGTAGTACGTCATCAATATGGGCACATCAACAAATAATTATTTGCATTATTAGTGTTTTACTTGGTACTTTTCTTTTTATTGTTACATTTATTGTTCCGGCTGTGATTATTTTATGTCGAATACGACGTGATAAAAGTCGAATGAATTCAAGACAATTACGACGTGTCAGTGATTTTATGTAATTGACTTTATTGAATGTATGTGTATTTTACAATGTAAAGAAAAAGGAAAAGTAAAATAAAAATTTTAAGAAAAGTCATATATGTGAAAGAGAATATAATGACCTTCGTTTTACAATCGATATATGCTTTTAATATGTTATATTCTTTTACAGTTCTTGGGACAATTTCTGGAACATAAAAATATGAAACATGATATAGCTGCTGTTGCTCATATTCGAGTCTTCATTCCTACAAGTAGCGACCTCTGCGGTAGATTTCTGAGAAATGTAACGAAATTTAATAAATAAATTTAACAATAATTTGATAATAAATATAATTCTAAGTTTATCTTAAGAAAATATTTCGAAAAGTGTCATTTAAAATTCATTGTTGAGGTTTTACTCAGCTCCCTGAATGCTCCATCACAATGACAGCAATGTCGACGAATGAAATGAACAAGAATACGGGCGAATAACCGCTATTACAGTTGCACATACTACGTATATTTTCTAGTTTACTTGTTTATTTACTTGTATTTGATATTTTCTTCCCCGACTCTCTATTTTTATTATTGAAAGCCACTTTGAATATTTCCTTCATATATCTATATCTCCATTTAATAAAGTATGTATTACCTAGATCGATTTTCATAAAAACAAAATATCTTCCTTCTCTATTGGTTTTTGTATCTAGGAATGAAGACATGGAAAACAAAACTATACAATGCCGTTCAACGGCTACGATGAATCATATGGGTAAAGTTTTCTCTTATTGATTGCGTTTCCTTTCATAGTTTACTATCATTTTTTAGGAGTAAACTCTTATTCTACATTTGGCGCTCAAGGGGATCTCACTAACGATAAATTAACTATTTTACCTATAATACAAGATACACATTGCATTACGCAAGAACGAAATATACCTGACATAAAACATACATTCTTCGACGAACAGTTAGCATCAAGGTTAATTATTAATCCAAAATCAATCTAAATAATCGAATAGAACTCTCTCTCTCTCTCTCTCTCTCTAGTACTACAACAATGAATTGGGATATGGAAGCGAATTACATATGTCCACCGGGTGTACATCATACTTCAAATAATAACTATATACATTTAACTGACTGTACTTTGCAAACAAATCCATCGACCACAGTTATTCAAAATACACAAACAACTAAATTAAGTAAGAAAATTTTTATTTATGAATCGAATGCAAAATGATTCATTTTTGTTGTTTTGTCTATAAATAAAGATAATGATGATGAAATACAACAGCCATCAACATCTAATATGGGAACAACAAAACAGAATTTTACAAATTTCACTAATTCAGATCTCAATGGTAGATTGATTTAATTCATTTTTCTTGTTTTAGCATAAATATTTTAATTAATTAAATGTACTGACGTATAAACTTAAACGAGTCAAGATTTTTGAATATATACTAACAAGAAAAGAACAAGGTCAAAATTAACTATTAAAAAGTATCAATGACAATTATGCTCGATTTTCTCTGATTTTAAATACATAGTCAACATAAATAATATTAAATGTTCTACTTCCCAGAAAATAATTTTTTCCAAAAGTCTTTTCCCTTCACTTAGCGTACATGACAGAAGAAAACCGAACTAAATTTTATAAATTTAAAATTTTTAGGTTCAAAAGTAATTCGTCTAGTTCGTGCTAAACAAGCCACTAAACGTAAATCAAGTTTAGATACTTTAATTGAAGTTGTACAAAAAGAATTACTTCGTGTAAATGGCCAATCGAATTCAACTTCACCATCATCATCTCCTCCTCATTATTCTCAAACACGTCCGACAACATCCTCCACATCCTCAAAGCAATCACAACAACAGCAGCAGCATCACCACCACCACCACCAACGATCAGTAATATCATCTGTATTACCATCATCACATCCAAATTCCTTAACATCTCAATCAAATCATTCATTTAAATTAGCACGTAAACGACCAAATCATAATTTAGCAAACACAAAACGAATACCATCGAATCGAAATCGCAGTAAATCTTTTAATACTAATGATGATTTCGCAGATGATATCGACTTTATGGATGATGATGATGATATTAATAATAATCATAACGAACAACAACAAACAAATGAATCAATGGACGATGCTGCACCATCAACATCGGAAAGTATCGAAGATATCGTTCGTGATACGGTTGATAAACTTGTTGCTATAACTCTCCTGAATAATGCTCCATTTATTGTTAATATGATTACTGGTACTCCTGGTAATAATACAACTAGTATTACAAATACTGAATCAAAACCATTGGCAAATATTGTTAATACAAATGTAAGTATATTTACATAACTCAATCAAAAAGACTACCGGAGAGAGAGAGAAATTGTTTTCATTCGAACACATTTCTGTTTATTCTTTTCCAGACTACATCTATGACGAAACCTATTACAACTACTTCCTCATCGGATTACTATCGTAATGATCTTGCATTATTATCATCAGCTGCAAGTGAATTACGAAATTCGATGCAACAAACATCCCCTATGAAACAAACGCCATATCAGCAACAGCAGCAAATGATTATTCAAACAACACAATCGAATTCTATTCAGACAAATTCTTCGGTTGTTTCGAATGATCAAATGAAATCTTCAGCATCAACATTATTCGTTTCTCCACGCATATTAAATTTTCAAACTGTTGTACCGAAACCAACAACAAATATCCAAATAGGAAACACGAAAATAATTCTTGTATCATCGGGAACGAATCATCAACAATCCTCTCTTCATCAGCAACAACAACTGCAGCAAACAAATCTTGTTAATAATAGTCCGGTTAAATTAGTGAAATTAAGTTCAACATTGCCGAAAAATGTTCAAATTGTTATACCGTCTCGAACATCAAATGAATCTCTTTCAACAACAACACTTCATCCAATATCAACACTGACAACTTGTTCTATTGATCAAATACCTCAAGCAGCACAGGAAGTAACTATAACAACATCGCCGAATTTAAATAAACTACGCAGACGTTCATCAAGTACAACACCAACAGATAAACCTGTCGGTAAAATTTTACGACCGATTGCTAAAGTTCTTCCAGTTTATTCGCCGAATAATAGTAATCATGGTTAGTCGAAATCATATATATTTAAATAAGTCACTGTTTTCTTTTTTTTATTAGCAACTAGTCCACCATCGACTATAACAACAAGTTCAAGACATGATGAACTAACGAAACCCATGCCAATTAATTTTCAACAACGACCAACATCAACACATGGTCCTATGATTTATCGAATGACATCGGTCAATTCAAGTATGTTTTCGGAAATGAAAAACGCGCATTCAAAAAAAGAAAACATTTTCATTGATTCATAGATGTACCTGTCTTTCGTGTACGTGCCACAACGGCTCCGACTACTTCAACAATCAATACTGATGCTAAGTCTATGTCTGTTGCAACAGCTACAAGCATGTGCTATGAGCCTAAACAAACGCATAATACAGCGACTGCAGGTGGATCAGTTTCTGTACTTGCTTGTTTCAAAACGACAAAGAAAAGAAATAAGGTATGTCATTCTATTACACAACATAGTGTTGAAAATTTCTATTTTGTTTTTAGGAACGAGCTATCATGCCTCGTCCAAGTACCACCGACCCTGTCGATACTTCTCATGATTTACAGCAACGACTAAATACTACAACAAGTAGTAATATATCGACGTCAACTTTAAATGTGCCTTTAACTATTACTAATCATAATACCACCGATGATTTAGCAAACGGTAATTCGACGATATTTTCCTCAACTGATTTTCGTCAACAACTAACACCAACACGTCTTATACAACAATATAGTTTACCAACAATAACAACACAAACACAACATAACGATTCAACATACGATCTTAATATATTATCGCCAAATAGTATTCCAATACATCATAATAGTTCACATTCAATTAAAACAATAACAACTCCATTAATATCACCAATACAATCGTTATGTTCAACGCCGAATATACGACCAGCTATGGAAGATAAATCTATTCAATGTATTGATGATAATGAGAACAGTATAGAACAATTAACAAAAAGTAAATAAATTGTTAAATGTGTTCTTGAACTATTATATTTTTCTCTCTAGGTAATCTATCAACGAAAAGAAATGGACAATCTCGTGATGATAATTCATCTAGTGATGAAAGTTGGACAGTAGCAGCTGACACGTAATATTTCTTTTGTTGTTGATTATTTCTTCTCTAATTATTATTATTTTAGTCTTCTTCGTAATGTTTTATCTCAATATGGTTTTCGTTTTCTTGATGTTAATTGTCAACAGAATTTATCAGCTAAATTTGATATAATTCAAGCCAATCTTGTTGTAAGTTTCGATACGACCTGTATTCTATTGGTTGATAATGTCGTCTATGAGTAAAAATAAGTCTATGCGCATCGTTTACACCAGGAAGTAGACAAACACAGCTGATCAATAAATAATTCTTATGTCAACTTATGTTGCTACGTTCAAAAAAATCTTTTGTTTTGTTTAGAGTGGTATGATATTATCAAAAGATGAATTTTACAAATCCGTACATGATATCAAAGATTCCTTAGTTAATAATGGCTTATCGAAAATGTCAGCTGATAATCTAGAAAAATTATTTAATTATTTCGAAGTTGAATATCCAAAAATTCGTGATGGTGATTCACTAGTTCGAACAAATGATCGAGTAAATAAATAGATTTAAATATCAATTCACGTATGATTTTCTTGCAATTTTTATTCTAGAAACGAACACGACGACAATAGATATATGACTATGTCGGATTCAGTTTTTTTTTCTTTTTAGTGTTTCTCTTTCTCTCCTATGTAAATAAGCATCTTTTTGCCTTGATAAAAAAACTGCTACTGTTTTGTTCGTTTCCCGTTACTGTTTTGGTTTTCTTCTTTTTTTCTTGGTTAAAAAGATCGTACAGTAGAACTTGCAATATATATATATATAACAAACATCACTTTCTATTCTTCCATACAAAGACAAACAAGAACCGATTAAATCATAAATTGGCATCCTGTGACTTATTCTTCGTTGTTTTTGATAAATAAAAAGCAAAGTTTACGGTCAACCATGAGAGAAAGGTGATTATCCCACGTGTCTCTCATTATGTGTATTATTTTATCATGGTTTCTTTGTCTCGTTTGTTTTTTTTCTTCTTTTTCGACTTGTTCATGTGAGAGATAAAAGATCTATTTATCATTTTCACCCACCATATAGTTGTTTATACATGATGTGTTTATTTAAAAATAAAAAACAAAGAACGAACAAGAAGATTATATTGCATTTATTGTTTTGAAAATCGTTTCTAGATGATGAATATTTAATTTATTGAAAAAATAAATATGCCGAAAGGTTCAGAGACAACAGTCAAAGAATGTCATGATTGTGGACAAAGTGGTAAGTTAGACTTTTCTCACGCATATATTTTGACAGAAAGTACAAACTTCAATATGTTCTTTTGCTTATTAAGGCCCTGAATGGTGCTCAATCAATCATGGTGTGCTTCTATGCGATGAATGTTGTAGTGTACATTTAAGTCTTGGTCGACATATATCACAAATAAAATCTTTTAAACGTAGTTATTGGCCGCCGAATCAATTGAATGTAAATTCCATCAATTATTTTTATCGAATTTATTGTTTTTCTTCTAGTTAATATATGAAGTAAGTTCGAATGGTGCTAATCTTGTTTGGGAATATGGTCTACTTGATCCACAAAATAAAGTTCCAAGAAAAAAGCCGTCTGCTAAAGATGCATTACCGTAAAAGAAATCGAGTTTTGGCCTTTTCTATGCATCTCAATGTATTGCTTTTAGAGTAAAAGCAGATTTTATTCGAACAAAATATCAACAAATGGCCTACATAAATCGTGTAAAAGATGAAACGAATGGCATATTTGAAGATTTGCATTTAGTAAAGATGAGTTTTTCTTCGTATTTCGTAAATTATTTTGTTTTTCGTATTTCAGCAATTGCATTCAATTGCTCGAACCGATAATGTTGTGACATGCTTACGATTTCTTTCGCAAGGAGCTGATCCGAATTTTAAAAATCCGGTATGATAAAAAAATCCTACTTTCTTCAATCAAAAAAAAGGACCGATGTCGCTCTAATAGGAAACAGGTACTTCATCTGTTCATGTTGCTGCAAGTCGTGGTCAACAAAACCAAATTGAGGTAAAATAAAATCCTTATGTATATATATATTGTTTTGAAATTTTAATTATTTAGCTTCTTTGTATTTTTGGTGGTGATCCAGCAGCAGTTGATAGTTCTGGAATGTCACCAGAAGAACATGCAAGGTTTGAAAAATATAAGATTTACTATTTTTTCAGAGAAATTTTTCCCTATCAATTTGATGTTTCTTATTTGGTTTTATTCTTCTCATAGAGCAAATGGTTATCCTGATTTAGCTGATCGATTAATTGAACTTCAATACGAATTAACTGATCGTCTGACTTGTTTTATTGGTGGTAAACGACCTGATCATAGATTTGGACAACATATTGTCCTTCCTGAACTTAATGAGAAGTATATTGAGATGATCATAATAGAAATAGAACTGTTTTGTTTTTCTTCTTCGCGTATTTCATAGTCTCGATATATCTGATCAAGCACTTCTTGCTCGTAAAAAACTTCAACAAGTAAAAAACAAATAACTATTATCGATATAGAAAACTAATATATTACTTTCATTTTTAATCAAAGTTACCTGATCCACTTTTTGAAGATCTTGCTATGGATGTATTTGATGAAGTTGAACGACGAGAATTGAACACAAGTATTATTTAGAATATTTTTCATTGTTGTGTATTGCAATTTTACCCGTATAGTTTGGCACGCGCAAGTGGATAAAGCGTTGATTCCTTTGCATGTTGTACCATTTCTACCTGTTAATCCTGCATTTTCAGCAACACGAAATCAGGTATGAAAAGAATTTTATTTTTAGAGTTAATTTTCAGTTCTGTATAAATTGAATATTTTATATAAGAATTCTCTACATAGTCCAAAAGTATTCTTAGACATTCATAAGGAAATCACAATTTTCCTGTTTGATAACCCTCACAAATTCATTTTC
>OENM01001361.1:0-16306 GCA_900239745.1 Rotaria magnacalcarata | reverse complement strand
CCCCTAATCAATGTTATTCATTTTAAATAGTTCATACATTACCACGACAAACTAATCAATCGAATATGCCAAATAATAATACATCTCTATCAAGTCAGGATATTTTACACACTAATGGACAATCATCGTTATCATCAACAGCTGCATTAATAAATGCATTTATTGATAGTGACGATGAACCACTCTACGATAAAGTTGCATCGGATGAAGATTATAGTAGTTTACCAAATAGTGAACAACAAAAACGAACTAAAATTAATAAAAAAACAAAAAAAGTATGAAAAATTATTTTAATGAAACAAAATTTTTCTATTGGATTTTTGATTTTTAGCCATCAAATATAGATTCATCAAAAGAATATATAGATGGTGTATTACAATCACCAACTGAAGTAAATCGATTTCATTTAAAGCTTATTTTTCATCATGTTTCTCTTTCCTAGAGTTTAAATTTATCAGAAATTTCAAATGAAGAAGCAGCACGAAATCATCGATCATTTGATATAAAATCACGTGTTGCTAATACGGAACTTCAACTTAAATATTTAGCATGTGCACATGTTGATTTAAAAAATGAATTAGCCGTTCTACATCAAATGGTAAAACTACGACATCTACTTATTTTTTTTATTTTTCTCTATACGTACTTATAGATCCAACGATTACTTGATGAAAATCTGTTAAATAAAGTTGATCAACAAGTCTCGAGCGATCTGGCAACACATCAAAATGATCTATCATCATCGCAAATGCAAATAAATGGACCGAATTTAATTAATAACGATGATACACGCAGAATCATGAATAAAGTAAGTTCGAAAGAAGATGCTATGAGAATAAGTTGAAATAAACTTTTTATGTTTTTTAGTCGGCTCAACAACTTTTTGATAGTCATAGTCGAAAATCAAGTCCAATTGTTGAAAGTGATTATGATAATACAACAATTATTGACGATCCTGACAAGTAAATTTATCATTGATATTTTGGAATATTGTTTATTTTTCACGAAAAATCAATTGCTTTTAGTCCGTCATCAAATTCATTTCGACGAACAGCATCAGGTCATGATAAACGGTAATGATTTTATTTTGTATTGAAATATATTTTTATTGCTTTTGACGCTGAATATTTAGATCTAGTCGTAGTATGCAACGATTTCCACAAATAGAAGAAAATAAAATAAATGGTTTGAATCATTCTCGTCCATTTCGATCAACAGATTTTATAAATACAAATGTTGAAGTGCCAATATCAAAATCTTCCACAGCGCAAACACAAAACATTGTTCCTATAACTAATGGTCGAGCTCGATCATGTTCTGGTGGTCGAAATAAAGCTATGTCACCCTCAATTTTATCCCGCAAAGGTATTTATTATTAATGAAATTGAACTTTCAAAATTTATATCGTTTTTTTTCCTAAGGTTCATGTGGACCAACAGAAGCAATTGGTGATATTGATAAACGAACGCGAAAAATAACGCATCGCATTGCAGAATTATTTAGTTTAATTAAAGAAAATCAGTCTGACCGGTATACATATCTTTTTAAGAATAGTCATCATGAAAATCTTGTATTTTTATTTCTAGCTTTGTTACTTGTGCCGAACGAATCAATAATTCAGTTCAAGATATGATTCGTTTATTTGATAGGGTATGTCATTCTATCTAACGGAAATTTCACATACAGATTCTGGATCTACATGATCTAAGTAGTGTCAACTTAAAAATCGATTAATCATTTGAGATATTTCTATTGTCAGCATTAATAAATAATTATAGTTACTTTCTTTTTTTTTTTGGTTTGTTTAGATTTCATTAAACGACGAGATGCGAACAAATCTAGACATGTTAAATACAGGTGCTCAACAACTTCTAGCTCATGCTACATTAAAAGAAAAAACTGCGGGATCAACGAATCCCAATCGATCGGAACAGATTCAATACATAATTGATGATTGTTATAATATTGCACTTGCCACAAAGAGTCTTGTTGGACTATGCCAAAAATTATGAGCAATTTGCATAGTAAAAAAATATACGGCATCGAATCTTCTTTTTCTTTTATACATGGTCTATCTGTCTAGTATTATTTGTTCGTCTTTCATTACTCAAAAATAATCGCGTTCTTTTTTTTATACATGTCTGTTTATATTTAACGATATAATCATTTTTGTAATATAGGCAAACGTTAGCCGTGAAGCTCAAAACTAACTTCTAACTCAGGTGTATTATTCTATCTCCGAAACCAAAGCTATTACCAATCTCATAATATCATATTTACTCTTTCATTCTTTGTTTCTCGTGTATTCGTGTGTGTATATTCTTCGTCTTCTTTTTTTCTACACTTTTTAAATAAATACAATAGTGGTACTCAATGGAAACTTTTAATTATGGATAATAATTTATCATGACAGTTTACATCAAATGATATCTGTATTATGCATAGAAGAAAAACTGCGTCAAAAGATAACGCGTGTCATTTCGCATTTATAATTACCGGCAACTGAATGATGAAAATAAATCTTATCTCATCGTCAACATTCTTTGCGCACTGACTATTCGAGAAAGTCCTTGAGCGATGCATTCTTGATTTCTTTTTACGAGCCTATCACAAACTTATTTGCATAAGAAATCATATCAAAAGATCACTGTTCATTATTAAAACAAAAAGATGGAAGCTACCACCATTAAGAACTATTCAAATTTTCATATATTATTTTTCCTTTTAGTTCTATTTTCGCCTCGTCATACTTTTGAATTGCATGACTTGCAATAACTATTTTCTTCGTGCCTAGAAAGACCAACAGCTTGCAAATAAAAGATATTTTCAAGTATACCAATAATGTTATAAATACTATTTGTTTCGATTCGAATTCCAGTCTATTAAGTCGTCAGGATTCGTTTTTTTCAACAGGACAAATATATTTTTTACTACAAAGGAAAAAACACAAAAACATAGAAAAAGTTCGAACTATGCTGTAGGAGAATTGACTTAATCAACAATCTGACTCGAGTCACAGTATCGGAAAAGCCACAATCGACAACATAGAAAAGACTACACAATAAAAACACAAAAAAATTGAATAAATACAAATAGGACGACAAAAGACAAAACAATAAACACACAACAAAATCGCAGGATCGAAAAATAAAATCATTTTTAATGTTATTTGTTTTATTTCTTCTCGTTCTTGCTGAATTTTATCACAGTCGAATGAGAAAACGAAACGAAAACAAACTAAATTCATCACTGTTATCCATCGATCAGGCGAGAAAAAAACAAAAACAAGAACTAACTCTATTTGTCAAGTCAAATTTCAAAAAACGAAAATCAAACAGACTAGAAATGACTCTTGTTATTGTTCGAAATTAAACATAAATCATATAGAAACGGAACAAGAAAAAAAAGTAAAGTAACGAGAACCTATTGCGATAACCTGATTATAGAAGAGACAAAGAATCACCGTTTTTTGTCAACGACAGAGAGACTCGGCCGTATGTACAAAATACTGCTTTGCTATGCTCAAACATATACAGTGAGAAATAGATTACATGAGAAACCAAAGCACTACTGTACAGGAATAAGGAAAACACGAGAGGAAGCAAGGTCATTCTCAAATATCAAAAAAGAAAAACCTTTCAAATGCAATTCTAACCTTTAACAGATATGTATGCTGTTGGGAATTTTTCATATTTTCTTATTGAATAGCATGGACTATAGAAACCTCTATTATTGTTGTTGTTATTGTTATTATTTTTATAATTTGATTTTCGCGCAATTTTTTCTTCTGCTATTTCCTTTTTATCTTCGATTAGAACTGGAAGATTTTCATCATTTGAATTTAAATACCATGATTCAGGTGGTTTGGGTAAAAACGCACATTCAGGTGGATCTGCATAAGCATTCGAATAAAATAATGGCACGGCTGGTGATAAACTAGCCGACATTGCCGTAGGTGAATTTGTATGAGAATAATGGCGATGTTGAGAATTCGAACTTTTTAAATATGATCCACCCATGCTGCTATTTGATCGTATACGATTTGAATTATTTGAAACAGGTATAGACTTAGAATTTTTTGTGCGCTGCTGTTTAACAGGTGACTTCCGATTGTTCATTGTAATTGTATTTTTTTCGATTGGAAAGACAAGAAGAAAAAAAGAGAAATCTAAAAGAATTTCATATAATTGTAAAAGAAGTGAGGTCATGATAATTCTTTCTTCACTTAAATTGATATACTGAGGAAAAGATTAGTCAAAACAAGTCGTATATATAATATTTGATGACGAGAAAAGAATTGAGTGGGCTGATAGGCAACGACGAAGAAAAAAGTGACGACAGAAAAACAGAAAGCTTCTATAAACAACACTACATTCTCGCATTGATTATTAGTGCAAGAAGAGACCAGCAGAAGAAAATAGAGAACACACTACGACAATCAAACCAGACTAACATAAAAGCAACAGTCGTATTTCTGTGGGGAAAAAATGTCGAGCGGAAGTCTTAGAAAGCCTCATTCAAGTTTTTTTTTTCTTAACTCTCTCTGTCTCTGGTCTATATTTTCTAACAACGATCAAATCAATATTCGATATGAAGCATCGACACAGCTGTCAACTTAAAAAGTATATATATCCATAAACATTTGCTTAGAAATAATTACAGAAGAAACACAAGAAATACGTATTACTCATCTTTGAAACGTTATATTGCATCAGCATTCTGACAAGAAAAAAACAACATTTTATTTTTATTTTCAATGAGTCATTAAAAATTTAAAAATTCCTAGTGACAAATAAAAATCACAATTTTCTTACTGTTTAAAGTGAAACTGACTTTCTCTGTCTAACGAACATACAGACAAATGAGAGAGTTCGTTCGTTCGTACGAAAAAGAATCTTGTTCACTTATTCACACACATGTCTCGAATACGACATGTACACAAATATAAATGGAGTTCTTCTTCTCTTTTCTCTCTGCCTCTCGCTTTTTTCTGTTTTTAATCAAATTGATGCGTGCGTTTGCGAATACGCCTTAGTATATTAGAACGACTGACATCATAGCGAATAAACAAATGGGAAAAAAGTATGCATGATTATCGATCAATGGGGGACACTAAGTGCACAATTATATCATTGATAGAAAAGAAAAATACGATACATATGTTCATTTATTTATTTATATAATTTCTTAGCGACAAAAAAACAATGAAGGTTGTTGTTAGGCAACCGTATAGACTAATGGAGGAAATCATGTGCGTTTGTATGCGTCATAGTTAGTTATTAGAATTTGTCGAGAAACGATGGCAGGAAAACCGTCAGTTATGCTTACTGATGGCGGCTTATGGAATACACGAAAACCACAATTTAGTAATGAAACAACTAAATTGCTTAAGAGTAAACTATTGAATTGTATTTCTTAATCGACTTTATCATTATGATTTAGCACTTATGGAAGAGTCTCGTATTAATAATTTCCAACGTCGTCAACTAACAAGTCATATGCTTCGTAAGTGATATAAAGTAAATGAACAGCTGAAACCAGACTTATGTATTAATACTTATGTTAACAGTAGATAATTTTCATGCATGAATTCAGTCGAAGATTCAATCAATTTTTAGTTCATGATATTTATTTCTAGGAGGCGAATCATTACCAGAAAGACTCGGTCCATCATCAACACAAACGAAAGCATCCGTAACCAAACGAATAGAAATAAATCGTCAATCAAGGTAACTATTGATTAGATAAAAGTATCGTCTTTTGGAAATGAATTATTCGTTGTCACCGTAGAACTTCACATACTTCAGGATTACGTACTTATAATGATATTGTTAATTCAGGAGCTTATACTCCACCTGATTATCAACCAAGACCAATGAGTAAAATTAAATAAGTAGTTATCAAAAAAATTAAATTAAATTATATTTTCTTGTAGAAGTTCGTACTGAACAAGAGAAAGATCGTCTAGCACATTTAATGGCATATGGTGTTGATCCAGCAAAAATGGCGCTTCAAGCAGCTCAACGTTCGCCAACACCACCACCACCGCGTGAACTTGATCGATTCGATGAATGTATGCTAACATTGATCTTTTCAAATGATATTCTACTTAGAAACTTTATTTTATAGTGGTACTTGAAATCGAAGAGAGAAAACAATTTCTCGAACAAATGACTGGTCTAGGTAAAAGAAAAGAATATCAACAACTTATTTCAAATGAAATTGCCGATGTGAGTATAGTTTTATAAATTTTGATTTCATTTAGTCACTTTATTTGTTTTTAGAAAATACGCGAGATGGAATTGATTGATCGGCAACGTTCAAAAGCCTTAGAAAAACGTTTAAAGGAACAGTCCTCATAGACAAATAATTATATACACATATTTATAGATACAATCAAATAAAATATTTGTCTCAATGTATATATACTTGATGCATTTCTTTTTAATATTCATCAAACTCGTGAATTCATAGTTTCCCTATCTTGGAGTAGTTAGTTGATCGATAAGTGTGAATGAAGATCAACCATGACATTATTATGTCATATCGAATACGAAAATCTTCAAATGGCAATGTTCTCAGAATGAACGATCAATATTATGGTTAACGTATACATTGAATTAATAGTAAATTCTACTGTATACTGTCGATTTCAATCAATCGTAGAAAGTACTGCTACTAACGACGGAGTTGTTTTGAATATTTATGTACAATATTTATTAAGTTTCAAACTTCGGCAAAGTAGTTATTCATTTTAATATCAAACTATGATTTTTCTAATGATGATGTTCGAACAGATACAGAAGAATTAAGCTCCTGCATGATTTACTGGAACACAATTGTCTGCAAATAAAGCAAGAGAGTGCGCAAAAGCTATATGTTGATCAGACGAAAAAGAATTTGAATCATGGCAGACCGCTATAGATACGTGTCCTCACACTCAAACATTCATCAAGCCAGATTTCAATTCATTTGTTAAATTATCTTCGTCTGGAAAATATCGACAGAGGCAAATTGACGAAGAGATGTTAAGAAAGTAAAAAGAGCTGACTAGTGAGAAATTCATACGTCCACAGATGAAAAGCTTTCATTTCAGTAGATTGAATTCGAAGACAAATATCATGACTACTAACAATGGATATTTCGTTATGTCAGTATTTAATGTCTATCGTTCATTTTTGACCAGATGCCACAAAAAGAGCGAAAATCCACAGTGTAGCATATTTGAAACCATCTTCGATGCATATCTGAAGGCTCCTATTAAATTATATGAAAAATAATGTTGGCGATAATAAAATCCTTCAAGAAAACCTCAACATCGTTCTGTCTGTCCTTCTACATGTACCGATAGCGAAAACAGTGCGCTGCTTTCTTGCTTTTCTCTATTACTGCTCAGCTAAAATCATAATCCATCATGATTCTAATTATTATAGTTAATTTCAAGTTCAAGATATATTATTTTTCTTGATTCCATTCTGGTTTTAGTTCTCTCTTTTAACATTTAATCATCTACACGTACGCTATAAAACAAAGGTAGAAAATAACTATTTCAGGATAGTCGTGTTGTCGCTGGTTCATGAATATTCTTGCCACTTTCCATATTCATTAGTCGTAAAAACAATTATTTATTAATCTACGAGTTGTATTGAAGACTTGTGATGAAGAAACATTAGGCCAAGGGTTGAAATCAACCATAAATAAAATAAAAGAATTTCTCATAACCATAAAAATATGGCGATAAATCAATGTTTTCGTGGTTTATATAATATTGTTTTAGGCGAATACAAAAATAGATCTTAGCAGAGAAACACAACGATGATGGCACTGACTGAATGATGGCAAAAATTTTTTTTTTTTTATTAAATTAAACATTTTCATCGCTATCGTTTGTGATCTGAGTAGATTACCATAATTTTTTAAGGAAATATTAGTTGTGACATAATTGTAGTTATGACCGCTTGTCTTTTTTGTAACATATTATCTGAAGTGAAAATTACAAAACAATCACCAAGTATTCAATAGACAAAACATTATGATATCAGAGGATATAGAGAAATGCTGCGATGAATAATAAAACTTCTTTAGATCACTTTTTGTGAAAGTCATAGTTACGTGATGTGGTGTGACTTTTCTATATTCTACTGCTGACTACCCCCGTATACTAGCTACTAAAAGAAGTTGCATTTTTTTCTAATTCAGCTCAACCTTCTAGTATGAGTAATTTCGATGCATGGAAGCAAATAAATGTGCTCTTTTCCTGCCACCATCTGAATTTTTTTCTAGCTTCTTCTTTCATGACTTCTTCTCTTTCGAATATTTAACGAAATAATTATGACGCAAACTACATCGATTGTTTTGGTATAGATTTTTATGATATCATTGCATTTTTAATTCTAATTTTCACTCTTAATTTGCTCAGAAAACTGTGCATCGTCTGCTGTAGGTTATGTTTCCGTTAGTTTTAACCATTAGATGGTATAACACATATTTTGATAATCAATGAGAAAAAATCTCAGGGAATCACCATAGTTCTAAAGGGCAAAGTTTATCTTGAACAAACTATTCATATACTCCTCAGAAAACGAACGAATGTGAGGATATGAATGAGAGTATAATGCATTTCCAATAGGGGCTAAAAATTAGATAATGAATTAATTGTTCTATATGTTCTGCATCAAATAAGAGTTACTATATTCGTAGTTTAGTTCTGATGCCTTTTTTTCTTTTTTTTTAACGCACTCTGTATGCTGCGATAAATAAGTGTTGTAACTTTACTCTTGTGTGACTAGAGGTGTCAGCCGAAGGGTTGAACGGCGGCGGCTGCTACAAATTCTTAAAATTTTTTCCACAGCGGCGGCGCCGGCTTATATTTGTAACTCATTATGTGGCGGCGGCGGCTGAGGTAAAAATTCACTGATGGAAATTAAAGGAAAAATGTTCGATTCGATCGAATATGTATTCATGTCAGCGGCGGCTTCCCAAAAATTCTTAAAATTACCAGTAATTTGGTGGCGGCGGCGGCTGATATTATGGAAAAATCGGCGGCTGCGGCGGCTCAGCCGTACGGCTGACACCTCTATGTGTGACTCAAAGAATGCTCAATAAGTTATTCACTAGATAATTCCTTGTTCAAAATGTAACCGTGAGCTTCTTTCAGTCGAAAAAAATGCGATATCAAGAATTAGTGATTTGTAATGGGGTTGATCTACCAAATAGAATTCATCTGAGTACATACATGAGTGGGAGCAGTCAGCTCCCACTTGATTCCAATTGACAAACAACCAGAGTTGTTACTTTTTACAGACCATGAACTAATCTATTTTCAAAAAGAGTTACCCCTCCATGATTTAGATCAGATAAATTATTACGTGAGTGAGTGATATTTTAAATTGTAGTTGAAATTTATCAAGAGGACTAGAAGAGTATGAGTTCAATTTACTATCTTAGTTATGTTTTTCAAGATCACACTGATAGAGATCATGTGAACTCTCAATTGTACAATTTTTTAACACCACAAGAAAATTTTGAAATTTTCTTACAGGTTACTGGTTGTGCCAACTTGTACTATGTCAAAGAAGAACAATTACTGGCTTCATTCGATCAAAGAATAAGCAATCCGTACTAATCATAACCGCATCATAGAGTTGTACAACAGATTTGCTTTAGTTTGCTAACTTTCTTACCAACTCATGTCTTCTTTGCAATCACCATAAGAAAAAACAACATTAGTATACAAACGAGAAGAAGTATTTTCCCAATAATGTAAGAGTAGATGTTTCGTTTTTCTCTTTACAATAGATGAGATGACTGATTAGAATCTGAATTTTCAAGGAAATAACCCAGGAGTATTCAATCCGATCAGTGGATCCGATCGTTTTCGGCATCGGATCCTATGGATTCCGTTGTTTTGCGATCGGTTCCGACCAATTCTGACGTACTCTGATTCTCCTGGGTAATAGTTCAATTATTTTATTCAGTTGAAACTAGTGATCAGTTGTTGATCTTTAACTTAGATTTGATCACTAGGTGCGTTTTTATTTGATAGCATTCCTTGTCGCAGTTTCATGATGATTAATGGAAGGACTGCGACTTTTAATGCATTTGATACGTGTAAACAAAAAGCTAGATATTCATCTCAATTTTGATGGAACATTCAGATGGTATCAACACAGACACGAAATCGGTCAATGAAGTGACCAAACAGATCCATTGGTTGATTTTCTTTCAGCCTGCACTAGTACAAATCCGATGACTATTTTGTTTCTCTACTGTACAGGAGCATTCAGTGTATCTCATGGGTACTATCGTTGGTTCATTGGCGGTTACATATTGACTGGAACCCTTAGTCATACATGATATCCTTGGGTCTGTGAAATAGATGGATGAATTATAAATTGCATTATAAATTGGGTGTGGGTGTAGGATGTGGGTTGGTAGAAGAACAAAATTTTCTGCCACGCCCATAATCACCCAATTTTTTTTCATAAAACACTAGACCTGATCAAGATCTATCTTTTAATATAAAATTCATAATGGTTCAAATTTAAATGGATGCTCTTCAGTTATTCTTTTCGTCACAAATTGGTATTGTTCATCAAAAGATTTGCTATATTTCTCTTATTATGACCCCTGACCAAGGTTCTTTTTGCGATTTTTTCACATAAAATGCTACACCCGATCGAGATCTACCTTTTGATATAAGATTCATAACGGTTCCGATTAGAATCAACACTGTTCGCTTGGCGATTTCATCATAGATCAGGATTATTTATCAAAAACTTTGCTATTTTCCGATTATTATGNCCCCCCCCCCCCCCCGTGCCAAGGGTTTTACCGGATTTGTTTTACACAAACTGTAGATCTTAATAAGATATAGCGAATGAAAAGTGGTAGAAGTCTCAGCTAGATAGGCGTATTTAAAGCATAATATAAGGTTAAATTCTGATGTTGAGTATTAAACTTTGAGCTGTCTGTGCCTACAAAAAATATAATATATTGAACTGATTTTGCTATAAAACAATTTTTGGCATCGTTTATGATAACTTTGGTAGAGAAAATCTCGATTTCTAAAAGGAGCCAATTTCAGCTCTTAACGCCACCTGTCCTTTAAAATTCAATTTTTATTTTCACTGTATAATGATGGTTGAACACAACAAATAAATATCGAGTGATGTGTTCCATAAAACACCATAAATAAGAAAAATATGAGGATCAGAATATAAGATAAAACTTAATTACTTGAAAATATCCCTTCAGGAATCAGTGAAGAGAAAACAATTCTAAGAGAAAAAATTTAACTTTTAAAACATTGTGATCAGAAAAAAGACGCGAAAAACGATGCTCAAGTTTAAACATAAAAGTACTATGTAACAGTTCAAATACAGTTTGACTAATATGAAAGGGTACAAATACCAATTTTATACTCAGAAAATTCTATTTCTAATATTCTTGTGAATCATAAAAAATAAATCGTTGTTCTGTGCTTGTTCATTCAAAACGGATTAACTCATGTAGTACCTGAAAAAAGTTAATTTATCAACTAGCTAAAGCGGGTGGACGAAATAATGAATACACAACACTGTCGACTGTCGTATATACATGGTCAAACAATGAATCTATAGCTGTCATTGTTCAAATGATTTTCCAAACATCAGTAACTGATTTATCAGTTTTTGTAGAATCTAAATTGATTTTCTAGAAAACTGGAGTTGATCTTCTAGTATATTGCAAAACAATTTTTCTAAAAAATTAGATTGCAATCCTACTTACTGGAGCATCAAACATTTTCTGAGAATTAAAAATTCGACGAATGAATCATAAAATTTTATAGCACGTTCTAGCTTATTTAAGGTCCACTTTCTAAAAAATAGAATTTAAATAAAATTTACGGTGTCACATGAATTTTTGAAGGTCTAGTGAATTGACTATGAAAAGTGACAATCTTGTTATTTTATATTTTACATGAGTATAGCTAACCGATACAAGACTTTTACTGTTGATGTCGTGACCAGAAAAAATTTATTCACTATCTTGATTGAATCGCTACGTTTGTTTTGGGAAATTAGTTTTGCTAGTTTTTCAATCTGCTCTAAAAGTGAATATGCTTTATTGAGTCATTTTCTTAAAGGTAACGTTGAAGCATTTGCTTTTGATGAAAAAACATAAGAAACAATTTATACAAATACAAACCGCTTATAGTTTGGTATGAAGTGCATGGGACCTGAAAATGCTGTAAGGAAAGATCTAAAGTTATTTTATGAAAATTGTGAAACGACCAGAAAATGTAGAGAACTACAAATCGTTTCGCATAGTTTGTGCGAAACCATCAATCATCCCTATGAAAATGAAATTTTTCGTGGAAAATATACGAAACCATAAGATGAATAATATGAAGACGAAAAGTTCAGTACAAACAATCCTAAACTGTATAGTATTGTATGAAATCTTTCATTGCTCAGAATAAGAATGACGGGACCTTCGATGAGAAACCGGAACCATCAGTCACTTGGTCGATATACTACGAAACTTTGTTTAATTTTGAGAAACTAATAATAGATTAGCATTTCACGTGCGAAAACCATAGACCAGTTTGCGGAACTAACAGAAAGTTTGGGTTGAAAAATTACGAAAGTCTACCTTTTCTTCTGAACTTAGAAAAGTTTTGTATAATTTCTTTTAGAGTGTACCATTCAGCGAAACCTTTCTCCGATACTATCTAGCGTATTTTATGAAACATGAAGAGCGAAACCCTTTCTTATGGGTGATAAAATTATTGTCTTTTACGAAAGTTACTTTCTACGAAACCTACTTTCTACGAAATCTAAAAGGGTTTCGATTTCGTTGCAAAAATCGGAACCTTTTTAGGTTTTGTGCGACACCTTTTTTTCCAGTGCACCCACACGCTCATACTCTCCTACGTATAGTTTTAGATATTTCAGTTTTTGTATCGCAAGAGTTCACTGCTAAAACACGCTTGTAAATATCCGATGGAATGAATTTCGTTATATTATTAATTTATTTGTTCTATGCAAATCACATAATTCGCAGGTCACTTTTTTACCTTACAACAGCAGCAACAGCTGCTACTGCAAGTATGGCACCATGCGTATATCCATCCCATAATCGCTATAACCGACGAAATAATCATAAAGATGGAAATGTACTGTGTTCTTTCGCTGAACCATGCGGAAAGAGAGACAAGTATTCCAAAAAAGAAAAGTATTATGATCAGGAATCCATTGACTACAAGTGATATTACAAAGCAAGTCACACTTATTAATTTAGTTGCCTTAGGTTGTCTGCAGCCACAAATGAACAGCTTGGGATAAATGATATCAAAAGCAACTGCCATGACAGAAATATTTAATGTAAATGTAAATGTCGCCAAATAAGCTGCTGTGATGTTGACAAAATATGAATCACTTTCTAAGCATATCGCATCATAGTCGAATGCCGAAATTACAAAACATGGTGTTGGAATCATAGTGAGACAGAGCCATGTTTTGAATTTTTTCCACAACTTGGAAGAATAATAACAACATTTCCAATTCTTCTTTTTGGCTGAGTCATCGGTGTATTTCGAATTCTCCTGTTCGTCTTTATCATCTGTGCATTTGGAAAAGTCTTTGCAAGCTCCATAAATAGCGATACCTGATGAGCCAAGCAAAAATATCCAAAAGCCAATGTGAATTAGTTTATTTTCCCACGAATAGCTCATGTAGTATCGATATACAGTGTATACAGTTTCGCTTTCGAAATAGGAGGCTGGAGTTTTCAACATTTGAAAAAACGTAAGAGAAAGTGAAGGTTGTTGTGAATAAGAACAATTTTCACTTGAATACCCATTTTTGACGATATAAAAAAAGGTCGAATCTAATTTGCCTTGAATAGTGTATGCATCATGAGCAACGTATTGTGAATATTCGTATATGGAGTAACAACATTCTACTAGAGACCATGAAACATTAAGTAACAGGAAAATTATTCGGAATACAGCATCACAACTAGTGCAACGAAATTTTCTTTTTATTTTGTCACACTGCATTTTAAGTATGCCTTTTGGTCGAAGTAAGGCCAAAGTTGTAGTCTAGTGATGCACAAAAGTCAGAAAAAATTCGAAACACAAAAAAAGTCAATTTTACCTCAATCAAGCTTTCCTATCTATGATAAGTAGACCAAAGACGGTGCTCTTCAGTGTATTGATTCTCATATCTTTCTCTTAAGAAAAGCGCAGGAATTATTTATATTTTCAGAACCAAGAAAATTTGAATATCAAATAAGACTGCAGGTAGATAAGTAACGCCACGCCTTTGATATGGTTACCCCAGAAAATAGAATAAAATTTAAACCAAGGGAAAGCATCGTACTTTTACTCCTCAAAGTACGAAAGTACGATGTTTCCCCCTTGTTTTAATCTTTACAATCTACCAACCAAAAAGACTTCGAGGATCTCTATAAATGTCATCAGAATTTTATTATTCTGTTTCTACCATAGTCAGATCAGTCTGTAACCGATATACAATTTTTGATTTAAAATATTTCATAGAAAATTTCTGTACACTGTGAAAAAAGTGTAGAATAATAAACCTTATATGGTGTGAGGTGCGGGTGTGCGTTCAGCGGATGAAGAATAGAAAACCTACACCCTTTAAGATCTATGAAACCTTTAAATGTTCTTCCCTTGGATACCAATTCGGAACCTTCTAATGCGAAACCTCTTTCAAGGTTCATAGAGCAGGAAAGAATCTCGTAGGAAAATGGGAAACTCTTCGAGTTTTATATTAAACCGTGATGGTTTCTTACCAAACATTGATGGTGTCATAATATACCCTGGAATTAGTATGAAGCCATCAGGTTTAGTACAAAACTCGAAGGATTTCGCATCAAAGGGTTTTGAGTTGGTATCCAAGTGAAGAACACTTAAAGGTTTCGCAGATCTGAAAAAACGTTAAATATACTGTACACTTCGGAGAATATTGTCGAGGGGTTCAATGCAAAAAGGATTGTTTTTTATAATGTAATATTACAAATAATGGTAGTAATGAAAAAATACTTCTGCTGCAAAACAATTTCGTCTCTTTAAAGATCGTAGACATAGACTAGTCATATGAAAAGAGTTAATCCAATACTTACATCAGCTAAGGGTTGCGGTAGTGAATTACTTATGCTGATCATTTTGATGGAATTTGTAATTGGCGGGAGACGTTCGTTGACTGGACGATTATTTGAAATGCTGAGCGACAAACTGTTATGATATGGATAGATTGAGTTCACTGAAAACAGGATAAAATTATTGAAACTGTTACTAAGCATTTTTCCAATGAAGAAATATCGGCTTCTACATTCCTGGGTGCTGTTCAGAACTGACGAACTGTTGATGGTATGGGTAAGCGTCGGGTGTGCTGGTATTGGCTTAGCTGGCCTCTGCAACCACACTCACATATGACTTCACACTCACTCCCTTACCCTACTCTTTCAACTGTCTACTTCATCATCAAGGAAGTCATGCTAGCTTGGACAGTATATCAGAAAAAATATGTACTTCTCTCTGTTAAGTTTTCAATGTGACATTGCTTGGACGAAACTTGTATTGTGCTTACTAAAAGTTCTTCATCGCGCTCAATCTTCATCTTTGTACAAATATTGCAGTTATCAACTGATGAATAGTTATGTATAACTGAATAAGTTACACAATTTTGTAAAGAAAATATTTTTGTATCTCATGGTATATTTAATAGCTCGAAGCAATGAACAGACTCAGGTAAAATATAAAATATTAACAGCACCTAGAAATCTCGATTTGTTGATCAGGCATACAAGGGTATGCCGCATATATACTCTGAGATGCTTCACAAGCAAGTCAGAAAGAGTTTATATTTTGGATTTAGAGATTTTGAATGATGGCCTATCATTTGAGATACCTAAATAGAAAGCCAAATTTTGGTGGTAGACGGCTTCTGAAAAGTTTCTTGATCACGTCATAGACTCTTTCTTAAATGTTTTCATCAAATATCGAGTGTCCCGGGAATAATAGGCCTCTCAGTATTTCACCAATATCTCCGCCAATTTTTGTCGCACAGATTCAACTCTTTTCACCAAAAGATTCCTCGTTCAGTTCTCTACAAAATTGGATAAAAGTTGTTAATGTAAAAAGGCGCCGTGAAAAATTCTAGGCTATCTTGAGGGTGTGGGTGTGGGTGTGAGTATGGGGAAAAGTGTAAGACCCACACCCACACCCACACCCTACTGAATCAGTCACAGAAAAAATGAATTTCCAAAAAGTTATGGACACTAAGAAAAGTTGACT
>OENM01001360.1:0-30206 GCA_900239745.1 Rotaria magnacalcarata | reverse complement strand
CACATGGGGCCCTTCCCTCGTAAGTAATATCGATTTATTACGCTTTATTCTTTGTGTTGTTCGAGATAATGATGTCGTCGCTGATTTGATCACTGGAGTTGCTTGTGGTGAAATTGCCGCGATTGATGGTGTTGTTCGTCGACGTGTTGGTAGAACACCAAAACAACCCTTGATCGATAGGCGAATATTAATCGGGGGTTGATTATCTTTTGTTTCAATGTAAGTAATTCGTAGAGCAGCAATACCAATTTCTGTCAAACCATCAACAGTTAGATCTTTATTAGATTCAATCGTTTGTACAATTGATTTATAATCATCAATAAGATCGACTTGAAATCGTTTGACATTTGTTATTACACTTGTCAACGAAACCGAATGAATTTCAGCCAAAATAGTCGGTTTAAAAATCATGAGAAAAGTTATTGGTAACTGTTGTTCATCATATGAAACCGAAGATGTTTGATTGAAATAATCAGTTAATTTATTCATTGTTTTTATTGGTAATGTACCAGTGATAGAATCGACCAATATAATAGAATCAAGTTTATTCATCATCTCAATTTCATGGCAACGATCTAATAAGACAATGAAGAAGATTGATTTTGATACAAGAAATAGCTAAATGTCTACTTACATGTTTTCGAGGTTGACGAATGCCGTGTTGTCGTTACCGTAGTGCGTTGAGTTGTTGTTGGGGATAGATTTATGCCAAAGCATCCATCAATACTCAATCTAATATTTCGCGGTGCCTTTCCATCTATAGTTGTGAGATATGTTATTTGTAAAGCAGCAATCGGAACATAAAAAGGAACATTTAATTGAGGATGTTGATTATCCATAATGATTGTTTGCAAAATTAGTCGATCGTTATCGATTAAATCAATTTTATATTCACGAACATTTGTTGCATTATTTATAATTGATATTGATTTTAATTCAACATAAATATTTGTTTTAAATATAATGACAACTTTCGGATGTGATTTTGAATAGGAAATGGATGTTGATGGATTAAAATAATCAAGTATTGATGACGAATCTGAATTAGTACCGGCTATATAGGCAATAACTTTAGTAGATACAGGTTTATTCGACATTAAATTTAAATGATGACATGGAGCTGCAATAATAATAAAATTGAATTATATAAAAATGAATTTCCTTTTACTATTTATTACTTGGTGTTGTTGTTGACATAATGGAATGTACCGTTGTTGTTGATTTAGGTGGAATAGCAAAACAACCTTTGACTGCAAGACGAACATTTTTTGCTGGCTTTCCATCATACGTCTCTTCAATTGTGATTTTAACTGCGCCAACATTTTGAATTGGTTCCATAGATTTTGGTTCATTTGAATAATCAACAATTATTTTTCTTATAAATACTTGATTTCTATCAAGATATTCTATTCTAATACGTTTTACATTGCTATCCGATATTGACGTAAGTGCGACATGTTTCAAATAAACAAATAGATCAGGTTTAAAAATAATGAACAACACAGTTTCATTATCTTGTTCATCGAACGATATAGATTTTCCATAGATAAGATCCAAAAGTGACGCATTACTACCTCGCGGATTAGTACCACTAAGACCGGCAAGAGTTTTTTCACTGTATGATTGTTGCATTGCATCAATATCAACACAACTATCTAAGAAAATATAAATTCTTTGTATTCATAAATTAAACGAAAACCCGCTTATAATAATTATATTATCAAGATGTAGAGCTTCTATGTCTAATTGAAAGAAAGATATCATGTCAATCAACCTGGATATAAAACAGTCAACATCTATCTTGGCCAGATTGAAGTCCTTACTAATTTTCCTATCAAATACGATACACAAAAGTCATGGTTTGTCACGATTGATTTTACTTACTGTACACAAGAGAAATTCTTAATCAAAAGCTTATAAATCCAAGTATATTTTACTGAGCTACAGAAATCATAACTCAACCAATTAATTCACTAGTGATACTAATCCATATGTTTGATTAAAGTCGAAGTATATATATACCTGGTGTAATGGGCGTTGTTGTTGGATATGTTCGACTTGTAGTCGGTAATGGTCTAGTAGTTGCTGGTGTTATAATTAGTATTTCATCTACGCATGCTTGAATTGATAGACTGATGTTTTTCGGTGGTTGATTATCATCTGTTCGAAGAAATGTAATGCGAATGCCAGCCAATACAACTGATGGTAGTGAATCCAAGTTCACTGTCATTGTAGGTGATTCAATTTTATATTGAATATCATTTTCATTATTGAGTAATTCAATACGAAATCGCTCTAGGTTTGTTTCTTTCGAGATAATCGATATAGAATGAATGTAAATAAGTAGATTCGGACGTAAGATGATATCAATGGATGGAAATAAATCAGAAAATGTTATACCACCATATGCAGTTCGGCCAATGGAACCCAAATTACCATAATTGATTTGAGATTGTGAAGTAATACCGATGATGATATTTTTATTTGTCATCACTTCTTTTCGATCACAATCACCTGAAAACAAAAAATCATCAATATCAGAACATGGTCAACATGCGAAAAAATGACGTACGTGATCGTTTTGTTGTGAGTCTCGTAGTTGCAGGTGCCAAGGTGGTTGTCGTCGTAGATGTAGTAGAAAGGCGTGGAACTGTTGAGAAACAGCCAATTATCGATAATATTATGCCACGAGCTGGACGATCATCAATGGTATTCAACACTGTTATTTGTACCGTCGATACCAATAGTTCACGATTAATTATTATTGATAACTTATTCAAACTAACAGATTGGAAGAAAAACATTTTACATATATTTGGTTCTTATAAATAAGATGATAAGTATTAGCTACTTTATGGAATAGACTCAAGAGGGGACAAGCAAACTTCTGTACTTCCGAAGTAAAAAAAGTACGAAAAAGTACAGAGAAGTACAGAAGTCCGCTTGTTCCCCTTTGAATAGACTGCCGGTTAGTATTAGATTCGATGACTTTCTATCAAACACTACAAGTAGTAAATCTGCGCAGAAGAAAGTCTTGAGTTTTCTATTGATATTTACCGCGTACTTTTATGTTACAATTATTTTTATTATGTTAATAATAGATTCGAGTATCATTTTATAATGCTTTTGTTTATTTTCATATATTGTCCCATGTAAGGGCTCATATAATTTTGGCATTCAAGATAACTCAAAATCGCATTTATAAGCGTCTTTTATAAAGTATTGAAATCTATGTACTAATCATAGGAAATAGAAAAATCTTTGAATTTTGCGATGTGAGCATAAAAATTTCTTGTAAATTTCTCTGACAAATGATGAAACATCTTTTTATTGAAGTGTTTACAGAGAGGTTTTCCTCACTTTAGCAATCTAAAACGAGCTTGTAAACAATATTAGTACACAAAGTGCTCATATTATTTCCTTAAATATTCCTATTCTGAGACAAATAAGAAATATGTTTTTCCTCACCCATCATTTCTCAGATAAGTTGTTTGCCTTGAAAAAAGTAAGCTATTGTCGAAATCAAATAGATCAACTTGAAACTGACGTATGTTATTTGCACCCTGTGAAATTGAAATTTCATCTAATTGACCAATAACATTAGTTTGAAATCGAATACGAATAATAGGAGACTTTATTGCGTATTGAACACCTGTTTTTGTTGATTTAATAAAATCAACGAATGAATAACTAGGTAATGGTTGAGTTCCTTCAAATAGTCCAATAATTCTATGAGCATATTCAGGATCGACAGCGTTAACACGATGGCATGTACCTTTAATAAACAAACTCATTCATATGAGAAAATTATTTTCTTTTCATAGTAATTAGATTAATACAATGAGCTCGTTAAGTAAATAGCAAAGCTGTAAAGACGTTTGAGATCGATTGAAAACTTTTACGATGTTCATCATTTAATCTTTTTGTTTCAAATGAAATATGTAGAACATAGAAAGATTTTTTGCTCTTGTTGAAAACGATAATATGTTTTCAAGTAACTCGTTTTTTTGATGGATAGAATCTGTAAGAAAACGTTTATAGTTATCACCACATTTCCTGATGGAAAGTATTGAAGATGTTCGTGTTATTGGAAATTCTAATTAACTTAGAGAGGTTTCATAGAATAACCCTTTTTCGATTTACAGGATTTATTGTCCATTGATTGCCTCGAAGAATAGAAATGAACAGAAAAATATTTATCGCAATCAACTATGTATGTTTAGAAGAAGAAAAAAAGAATTCAAGCAAATATATGAGGAAATAACAAAGAGAATAAGGAATTGATTAATAAATAAACCAAAAAAGATGAATGGACGTTCAACTTTTTGGTGGACGCTGAAAATATCTGAGTCCATCAGATTTAAGAATGATGGAATATCGAGAATCGAGGTAGCATAATTGTCGTTTTCCATGGGTAGATTCAGTAAATATAGCAGACATTTTTAGGAAGAGTATAATAAGAACATTATGTTTTTTGAATGTATATATATTTTTTATAAATTTTTTGTCATATTAATGACTATTTTACCGCCCAATTTGATGAGCATCCGTCATTTTAAATTGAAAATTTATTCAATAGTTCGCTCATTGGTGACTTTTTTGTTTTTCCACATTTATGTAGTTTTTTGTTCAGAAAAGGGATTGCCTGTCAAGACCACTACTCATTTATTAATTTCTCTTCTTCGAAGAAATTAATCGACAGTAAATCCTCAAACGAGAAAAACGCTAATTGGAAAAAAAATTTATTCAACCAATGGACAGTAAATCGTGTACACGCTCTTTTTCATATGTTTATTGAAGAGAAACTATGGTTAATTGGAAAACGAATGTGCACAGTAAATTATTATGTAGGGAATGGATCGATTGCTTGGTACCTATATCTAGCTATAACGAATGTGTCATTGTCACACATACTTTTTGTTGTCATTGTTGTCGTTTCCATTTGTTTCTTCGTAGTTGGTTTCGTGGGATGTTTTCGATAAAAACAACCTTGAACCGATAGAGTAACATTAAATGGCGAATCATTATCGACTGTTTCCAATATTGAAATGCGTATAAATCTCACGTGAAGTTTTTTCGTTGAATCTATGAATACTTTCATATTGGTTGTTTTTCGCCAAAACAAACGGTTATGATGTTTATCGAATAATTCAACGATTATTTTTCTTACATTCGTTCGGTTCAACATATAATCAGGAATAGATATTTCACTAAGACGAGACACTATATCATTATGTAAACGAATATCAATGACGGCTTGTGACATATTGTATGTAACTCCACCGTAACCTTGTAATAGATGGTTATATGTAGAATTAAATGGACGAGTACCACCTAATTTAGATATAATTTTGGTGGTATAAAGTGAATTCATCGCATCGATTTGTGTACAGTTTTCTTTAAAAAAAATAAAATGAATAATTAAAATACTAGAAACTTGACATTCAAAACTCATTTTTCTTGTCATGATTCAGCACAGTCATTCGAACTATCTCGACGACTACAATACCTTTAACACATGACAACCGTCATGCTTCGGTAACCTCACCATACACACTCTTACGTTTCCATTCAGCAGAGATATTTCTAGTGATTCTGAAAAAAAGCTTATTTGAACTGAAATTCTGATAGCCACAACCAGCTAAGCAGAAAAATTATGACATGCGAACGATAATGATTTTTCAACTTTCTCGGCTTGTTTTAATCGAACTTTCATAGGAAAAGCAACGCGTTTCAAGACGATTCGATATTCAATGTATAATTATGACAAGAAAATCTTCTTAAAATCCTGAATAGTAGACAATTTCAATTGAACATAAGAAAGTTTACTTTGCGTAGGTTTTCCAGTTTGTTTAAAACAAGCTTGAAATAGAAGAGTAACATTTTTTGGTGATCGATCATGATTGGTGTCTAATATTTCAATTTTTAAGAATCGAATATGTTTCAACAGATAAGCTTCTATTGGAAATGTATCAATCGTTGGGGAGGTTAATTTCCGTTTACCATCCGTTGATAATATTTTATACTGGCCAACAGGTTGTCTATGTTTATTAAGAAATGTTAATTCAAATCGATTGACATTACTCGGTCGTAGAATTTCAAATTTAACAAGATGTTGTATTGTTATATTTTGTTGTAATGGAAGTGTTATAATAACTGCAGTTGATGGATTATTTACTACGAATCCAATACCGTTTCCGCCAGGATTCATGTCCGAAATAGAACCGATGATTGGAGTAGAAAATTCTGGTTTTGAAAGAAATCGATCATCCATGATGGTT
Organism: Rotaria magnacalcarata; assembly: GCA_900239745.1. NCBI lineage: Eukaryota > Metazoa > Rotifera > Eurotatoria > Philodinida > Philodinidae > Rotaria > Rotaria magnacalcarata. Next base: position 23,925 of record OENM01001360.1, on the reverse strand, counting down.
GCTTGCATTGCACATGTTAGTAATACTGACCTAGTCGGAGTCGTAGGGGTAATAAAGGTACCTAGAGTAAGAGTAGGAACGGAACCAGCTATTGGAGACATAGTAGAAGTGATAGAACTGGACGAAACAGTTGTTTTTGTTGTTGAGGCTATTAGAGAAAGAAAAATATGAGACTCACTTTGGTTATTTGGTATTAGTTTCGATCTTCAATTATTTTAACTTACATGTACAATCTGGATGTGTTTCATCTTCGCCTCTCAAACAATGTCGAGTTCCATCACATAAGAAACTTATATTTAAACATTTTCCATCGAGACATGTATACTCATCTTTAGCACAATTTGCCGTACAATTAAATTCATCGGTTCCATCAATGCAATCTATTAATCCATCGCATACACGTCTTATATCAATGCATTGGCATATATGAGTACATGAAAATGAAGAGGTACATGTACATAATGAACAATTCAGCTCATCAGATCTATCATTACAATCTTTGTGTCCATCACATTTTTGTTCAATAGGCAAACAATTAAAATTGTCTCGACATTGAAAATAACGTCCACTTAAAGTATCACATTGATTGATTTCTACAGAAAACAAAGTCGTTTCAAATAATATTTCCTCTCTTGAATTGATCTTAATCTCAATAATTCAGAAGAAAATAGTTCAATTAGAACAAAAACAAAGATAAGTCATTTTGAGATAGTTATCTGCACAGTTATACTCAAAACAATTTTAATTTTAAGGTATAGATTCTAAAAAAATTGAACTACCATTAAAGATCTAATTGTTTCTTTCTACATTCGAAACTTACTACAATCACTACTTTCATCAGAATCATCTTCATGACCACAGTCCAATGTTCCATCACAAACCCATGCTTTTGGTATGCACAATTTGCTCCTTGGACATTCATATTCTTTACATGGTATTACATAAGCTATATAAAAAGATCCTAGCGAATCAACTCACAACAGAACGTTTTCTAACTTACAACAGTTAACTTCATCACTTCCATCTCTACAATCCGGTAAACCATCACATCGATATGTTGCGTTAGTACATTGTCCATTAGAACATTGAAATGAATTCTTGTCATCGAAACATTCGTATTGGCAATGACTTGATAATTCATCAGTACCATCTGAGCAATCTTCTACTTTATCACATTTCCAACTTAACGGTATACATTGCCCATCAGATTCACATGTAAATTGATTCGTCGTACAATTAGTTGTTTCACATATTGTTGTTTCAATTTTATCACATAAAAATGAACCACTTTGACACTCACATTCATGGCGACATGTCTCATTTTTCTTCATTATTACTCGACTACTTTGTGGATAAACAATATTGTTGTATAGACAAGGACAACGATGTGGTTCAATGCATTGCCCTTTATCATCCATAACTTGACCATTGGGACAGAAACATCCGCCGACACAACCTGAATCAGCTAGACAACCGCCATAATTATCATCTTCAAAACATGTTTGTGGACAAAGTGGACCGCATGGCATATAAACTTTGTCCGAGTCACATTGTACTGGACACTGATCTGATGTACGCCATTTAACGATTGGTGTTCTTATTATCGATTGACATTCAGCAGCATATGCACTGAGAACAGTACAAATTGATTCACAATCACCACCACGATCAGCACTGAATTAGAAAAAGAAAACAACGAATTTAACGCACGATATCAACCCATGAAAAGTTATCGGTAAAGATTTTGACGACATCTTCACACACTATTATACGGTTATTCGTTACTAGTTGTCGACAGCTTGATTATTTACTTAATTGAAAAAATATTTCACTAGAAGACTTTTTTTTTGTACACAAAATTATTTGTCCATTAGTTATTATTTTCATTACTTACTGGCAAGCATCGTAAAGACACGCTTGATAATATTTTTCAATTAAATGTGTTTCCATTTTATCGATACAGATCTCAAATGGATTATTGAATATACTTGATTTTACTTTGATTATATCACATTTATTTTTTGCCCATGTACGTCTTTGTGAATGATTTTCACTGCATGGATCATTATCTGTCGATTGATTTTTTCCCGGCGTACATTGTGCACATGTTTGCCACGATTTTGCCATGTCAAAAACATTGACTTGTAATGCACCATCTGAACTTTTAAAATCATCATCAAAATTATCATTATTATTTCCACATAGACCTAACATTTCGCTGTTTGATCGAATAGCAATCTCAACATAAGTTTTACCATCCCATTTAACAGTGAAAGCATCTGTTTTAATCATAGTATATATACCTAATTGATAGATATATATTCCACCAAGTGTTACTGGTTGAATTCGATAATTCGATAGTTCAATATCATTCAAAACTATGGGTCGTTCACGTATAAGATCAATCACAACACCATTATAATGAATGACAATATTTTTTGAACATATTTGTCCATTGGCACCGCATGGAACATTTTGTGATAGAATATGAAACGAATTTTTCAAATCTTCTACTAATACATATTGACATGCACCAAGAAAATTATAATAGAGACCATCGAATGTTTGATAATGTGCGTGACCAAATATGGTACATGTTTTAGTACATGGGCTTTTTTCACATGACCATACACCACCTTTTCGACATGTACAACTTTGACAACCATGATCATTTTGTATGATTTTTTGATTTTCTTTATAAAATTGACGATTATATTGACATGGACATTCTTCTATTGAAACACATTGCCGTAGATTCGATGTTGCACCAAGAAAAATTTTTCCTGGTGGACATGTACAACCTGGTGCATATAAACCACAATCGAAATGCGACTGATAATTAGCACATGTTGAAGGGCATAGTGTTGCATTTAAGGAATACAATTGTGTTGAACTACACTGATTGTCACCGAATGACGTACATTGAAGTGAACCATTTGAACATGAACAATTCGATACAATGGGCGATTGCACAAGAAAAGAATGTGTTGGATGTATGTATTGTTCAGATTGAGATTCAAAACAAGAGCATTCTTGTTGACTTTGACAAACATTCGAATGTTCATCATAGAGCTGATCAGAGTCACATGCACATCCTATTAAAGAGAAATTCTCAAGCCTTGCATACTATGTATTTTTTTCACATTAGCCCGATGAACCTTGATTATTTTTCCTTCTTCAAATTCAGTTGACTACTTCTACGATTGAACTAGACGAAGACTCACTATTGAGATAACTAATATATGTGACAAGCCTTCCTATGTGAAGAGCGTACTCCAGTAAGGATGTGATGTTGTTTCTAAAGAAAAGACCACTTTTCTGAACCATTTAGCCTCAGGAAAATTATGTGACTTTCGAAATTTTCTTTACCAACACAGAAATAATTTCAATGAAATACAATCATAAATTTATAATTCATTCTCACCCGGTAAACATTGGTTTATACATGATGATGGTAATAGATCAACATCAGTACAAAATGATTGACATTCCGATACACATTCCGAATAATGTGCTCTACTTGCTGAACCGCATTGGCCATAATTAATTGTTTGACATGTATTAGCTAATGTTTCATTACTCAGCCAGTCGATAATTATACCTTTTAAAGCACACACATGAGCAAGTGCTGTTATAACAGAACATTTCACTTTATCACGATGTGCTGTGGATTGATCTTCACATAGATCTCGTATGCAAGCCGTAAGAAAAAATGATGGATCAACATGTAATGGTGAACAATTTGAGAACATAGGATGTTTTAATAAATTTGTGCATTCACTTTGTGCATTGGATTTATTCTAAATCAATAGAAGTTTAGCCTGAAATCAAATAAACGAACAAATAAAAGTCCATACAGCTGGCAAATTGAAACAATTATCAGTTTTTTGTTCAGAAATCGAACATGACGAAGTCAGATAAGCATTGGCAAATGTGACTAAATCTGATTCAATAACATTATTCGGTGTTAAGAAGTCCTATAAATTAAAAAGAAAGCTTTTCTATATTAAGGTACATATAAAAATAAAAAATCAGCAGACATCATTTGTTATATAATTAAATGTCCCACAAAGGCCACGAACTCGATTGACCAATGATGGATGTAATTTAACATAAATACGTGACGCTAGTGGATCGTAATGTATTACAATAGTTGATTGAATATCTAATGTCAAGATGAATACAGTTTTACTAAATTTATTTATCGTTTTAACTTACTTCGAACTTCAAGAAATACTGTTGATGCACGTCGAATAATAACATCATCAGTTTCATATGGTAATACGTGACGAAATTTACCATTGATAAGTACATTGTTCTGACGAAATACTACTTTAGTATTCAATACTTGAATATTTAATTCATTTTGTTCGTTTGTATAAGTAATACGCAAATAACCGGATTGATCATTAGTCTAAAATTTGAAAAATTAATCTTTCATATTGTCAACTAAACAAATTTCTAATGGAATTTCAATTCGAAAAAATATATTGTGTTTTAATCAAACGTTTAGATTATGAAAAAAAAAAGAAAATGAATTACTTCGACTAGAACTTGATTGCATTTACTGGCAAGTGCATATTGTTTACCATCAAATGTTAATATATTCATATTTCCAAGGACAGTGCAAGTTCTCGAACATGTTCGATTCGTACATATCCATCGACCGTGATCACACGTACTAAAAATACTCTTCGATGACTTCGAACCACAAAAACAATATTCAATTTACCAATCATTGCAATCGATTGATACGTGATATCCAGGTTGATATTGAATGTTATTGTATTGACATGTGCATTCTTCCAATTGGATACATGCATCTCGAAAACTATCATAGACTGTTTCATTGGTACAAACACATCTGGGAGTACATTCACTAGTTTGCGTATGGCATTGGGTAATTGTTGATGATGGATTTTGACATGTCCGACGACACGATGAAGCACATTCTTTAAACACCATATTCGGTGATGAACATTGTTTTGCTTAAAAATGAAAAAATTTAGTAAGAATATTAGGAAAATAGATGATATACAGCATCCAGTGTTCGATCGCCATTGAATATAAATATCATGCTCTCGACACTCTTCGGCGTACGCTTCCAATGCTTGACATCGTGCAATATTTGTAGACGTATTTTCTAATCTAGCCGAACATACATCATTCAAACAGGCTTGATAAAAATAGTTGTAATCAATCTAAACGTAACAAGGAAAACAAAGTAGTTTTCATTTGCATAGAAATTCTAAATGAATTACTTTATCAAAACACGATTGAAATATTTCCGATTGATTGGTTAATGCAATACATTCATCAATAGTTTCTGAAGTTATGACACAGTTCTCTATTACTGTTGAAACATCGGGACACTTGAAAACAATAAACTAATTTCTAAATTTCGACAATGATAAAAAAAACCGATTCTTACGCTTTGACTTGATTTCCATTGATTTCCAAAATCTACTGGTGTGCTCGTAATAAGACCAGTGGCTAATATTTTAAAATCATCATCTGGCTTCTGATTATAATCTCCACAAAGACCTGATAAACTTTGATCATTGATAAAATTATCGTCTAGTTGAATAATTATTGTTTGTTGATGTTGATCATGAACTTTTAATCGGATACCATTCGTGAAGTATAGATCAAGGAAATTAGTTTCTCGCCGTTGAATTATTAAATTTGATGGATATGCTGTAACATTTGTTAAATTTGTACCCGTTATTTCTAATATTTTACCAGCAATAAAAATTGTTAGTTTCTAGAAAAGAATTCTCTAATAATTCGACAGAAATAAATATAAGAATGTAGATACTTTTTGGCAAGAAGTTTTTGCTGTTGTAGAATTTATACATTGAATGTTTAATTGCCACTTACTTGAACCGGTTAATTTATGTGAACAACTATTGAAACATTTTAAACATCATCTTACAATGGTGGATAGAATTAACTCTATTTACCTGCCCGGAAATCGATAATATGTTCCATCAAAAGTTCGAATACGATCTCGACCCCAGACATGACAAGTAGAAAATGAATTTTGAGCTATGATGACGGCAATAAAATGAAATTAAGTTCAATGATATCAATGAAAACTAACAAACGGAGTTTTCTGGTTTATCACAACCAGGACCTTCCCATCCGCTACAACAAATTGATTTATTCATTTGCCTAAAAATAAAATTCAATCCATTTATATTGATTTCAACCGAATGAGAGTAGAATCTACAATTTATCGAAAAACAAAATCATGAAGTTGGATTCATTTTTGGTGTATTTTTCTCAAATAGAAAAGATTAGAAATATCCAATACGAGAAGTAGTCCGAAAAAAATAAAGGAGGTTTAAAGAACCCTCCGAAAAGGTTCTGTAGATTTTCAAAATGCTCCAAATATGTCCAAAATCTCAAAGAAAGGATAAAAATTTTGACAGAACCTTTTGAAGGTTCTGCGTTTTACCCAAGTGCAGAACCATCTCTTACAGAACCTTTTTTCGGTTCTGTACAACAAAAAAAAGTTCCATGAGAAAATACGAAACCTTGAAGGTTCTGTACAAAACCATTAACCGTTGGTGCGTAACCCTAATGGTTCCGTACTGAATCCAATCGTTTTGTCCAGAACCTTCAAGGTTTCGTATTTTCTCACGGAACCTTTTTTTGCTGTGCAAAACCTTCAAAAGGTTCTGTCAAAATTTTTATCCTGTTTTTGAGACTTTGGACATATTTGGAGCATTTTGAAAATCTACAGAACCTTTTCGGAGGGTTCTTTAAATCTCCTTTATTTGTTTCAGAGTAGTAACACTGTCTAGTTACCAGTTTGAGCTATTTGATTGAGATCCCGTTGATTTTAAGCGGCACTACTCAAAGTTACGTTAAACATATTTCTTATAAATTACAGACGTAAATCAGTATTAAAATAATTTCCTTGAGTGTAAGACTATGAATTTAATAAGAAACCGTGCGAAATTAACATTCTCCATAGAAATACACTCACATAGTTTGTTTGTATTTTTGCAAAATTTTGCTCGGAAACGTATTGAATCATGGTACAATTACGAGAATGATTTAATAGAATAAGACTTTCTAGAATGTCGACCTTAGTACGAGAAAAACAAATTTCCTCACTGAGAACGTAAAACTCTTGACGACAAATATTCGGTCTTTTTTTTACTTTTAAGATACCACTGGTTAGAATCATGAGTAGTTAACAACATAGTTGTTAGTTATTGCCTACAATCGAATTAGCTTTTGGCTCACACAATACGATTGAACAAATATTATTAATTGAGTGTTCCGACAGTAAAAATGATTTCCTTTGAAAGAGCTAGATTTATGAATCGACCATAGCATCATTGTTTTGAAAAACTGCCTATTAGAATATAAAGTCGATAGAAAAAACAAACAGAACTACTTCAAATTAAGGAAGCAGTAAAATCCTTCAGCCACTTCAAAACTTCCCATTATGATTGAATGAGTTTTTCGAAGTATACAATAGATCGTGTTTATTTAATACAAAAAGAATTATTGTATCTTGCAGTTCAAAAGAACCAATCTTTTATAGAAGAGCAATCATTGATGTGCGATATCAAAATTAGATGCAATTTATGCAGGCCATCATCCTGGTTACTCGGTAAGAAGTTACTCATACCAATAAACCTTACCCTTGCACATTTCTCTCCATAGTTCATGAGAGAATGTTTTGGTAAATTATCCCAATGAATGCAATATATGTTATCAACTTGAACAGAACGATAGTTCAAGATTCACACTTACCGTACATAAGGACAAGAGTTTTCCTCATTGAAACGTTTTTTAAGTTCTTCAATAATATTAATATCGCTTTCATTTTTTAATATCTAATCAAAACAAAACTGCATTGTTTCAGCAAATATAACGAAGAATATACTAACAGGAATATTTAATTTCCAAGATGATAATGATTTTGCATATTCTTCGAGAATATCGAACGATAATGGATTAGGACATTGATCTTGTTTTGTTGTTGTATACAGAGTAGAACAAAATTGGGAATTCGAAGAAATCGGTTTAAAACTTATTTAAGAATTAATTCAAATCAATGTCTTAAAGGCTATCGATTAAAACTTACTCGACAAAGATGATAATGGTGATAATAAAAGCGATTCGAAAAGTAAACACATGCATATTGCAGTGCTAAGGAAACACTAAAGTTGTGTTTAATTTCTTTTGTATCATAAAATGATTTCTTTTCGACGCTTAATTTTTGGTCAAATGAAAGAAAACATTGCACAGCTTGTCTCATAATACATATTCAACGACCAATATTAGTAGATTTTATAAAGTATCCACTTGAAAAAAATATGATATGCAATATGGTGTTCGTTCGATGATTGTCTTTCACAGTTTACATAGGTGACAATATCAAAAATGTGTCATTGTCTGTATGGTGCACAAAAATATTGAAAAATATAAAACATTAATTGCAGTATTTCGAAAACCTTGCTTAACCTTTATCTGACATTGTTTTCAATTGAATAAGAAGAAGGAAATGATGAAAATACACGAGATTGGTTTATTATGGCGAAAACGTATTATTTAATTTATAATATCACGAAATGCAATGCACGAAAAAAAACCCTTATCGACAAAATGTGCGTATAACAATTATGCGAAAAACTTATATTACTTTAAAAACAAAAAAAGCAGAGCAAAAAAAATATTGACACTTAACAGACAATAGTGTTTATTAGTAAAACATTTTGGAACGAAAAAAAAACAAAAAAGCTTTAATCTATGATGACTCTATTTAAGTTGATAACTGTTAAAACATTTTCTCTTAATTAGACAAATGAAATATTTGATATGATGTTGATACCAAAGTCATTCATACCAAAGGCAAATACTGAGGGTTCAAAAAATAAAAGAGTATCTCCATGATTTTTCTTTCAAGATGGAACAATGTGGGAAGTCTTTACTCGTGAATGATGAAATTACTGGCACACTACTAATGTAGCATTACGTGCGCGGACGTCTACATTGAAAAACAACTATGAAAAATGCAGGGATCTAAAAATGTATTCTTATGCTGAACTTATTATAATTTTTAATTAATTTTACTGCAATTATTATTAAACATGGTTCTAGATTAAAGAATGTATCGATCTTTAGTTAGGAATGTTTTGTTTTTTGTGCGTTTTCTACTGACTATCCGTGCAAGTGCTCTACTGAAAACAAATTTTAATTATATAAGCCTATAGGGTATCGAACGTATCAAGACATCTAGGAGCATCCTGTGACGCCAGCTTGACTAAAGCAAAATCAAAATCTGTGAACACGAGAAACTGGACAATATATTAGGGAAATCTAAAATTTACCATTGATAACAACCAGAAAGTGTTAGTGTTTCCTCAGTAAATAGCAATAGTTGTTGTTGTAAAAAACAATTCTAACTCTTATCTACCATTAGTGGAGAAAAAACGAAAGCCTTCTGACCAACAACAATGAAGGTATTCATTGGTCTGGCAGTTTATTTCTATGACATCTGATAAGTCTGAATTAGATGTTTCTATCGTGAGCAGAAAGACAATTACCTTATATCTAAGTGAGCAGTTTACATTAGGAAATGAAAGATTTTCATAAATCAAGCGAATTTCAAAAGAACATAATCCTTTCTCAAGAGTAATTTCACAAAACAATAAATTGAAATAAAAATACTATAACAAATCATTTTTCATTTGTAGAAAACAAAAAACGTAGAAGCAAAGGAACATGAAACAAATTCATTTAGCAGCTAATTAGTTCTTCGTGTCAAAAATCTGTTGTATTAGGTAATTTTCGAGCGTACAATTTTGCTTTAGCGTTCCAAAATTTAGCATTATTTTTAAGTCGATTCATATTTTTTAGTACTAATTCATCAGGAATACCATAGGATGGTACTTTGGATTTTGTATCATAACCAAGTGTTCGTAACATAGGCGCTAATTTATCTATCTCGCGTATAATATCCACTGGAATATGACCAACCCATTTTGTTAATGCTTCAAGATTAATAGGTTTAACAACTTGATCCGATGAATGTTCAGTTCTAAAAGCAAAAATTGAAAGTAAAGAAAATCTATCTTTTAATGATTAATTAATCACTTTGAAAGTGATATTTTCTTTCCGATAAATTCTTCATGATGAAGCACATCATCAACCCAAGTTATATTTAAAAATTGTATTATATTTTCAATAGTTTGTTTTGGTTGTAAAACAAGTTGTTCATAGTAAACCATAAGACATCGGTCTTTGCCAACTTCTTTACATTGATCATACATAACTGCAAAACCTTTATCCCATAATTTTAAATTTTGTCGATAATCCGTTAAACTAAAGCCGGTTATGGTTACTTTCCTGGTCATAACTGAATGAATAACAGCACGTGCATCGCGTACTACTAGAATAAATTTTGAACGTGGAAAAATCGAGGAAATATATGATGCATATTTAAGTACAAATGGATCTTTATCACAAAGAATGTCAGCAGATTGACTATGATAAAAGAGAATTTCATAAACAAATGAACGAACAGCCGAATCAAGAATTTGTTCTGTCATGCCACCAGCAAGTAGTCTACAAAACAAAAACAAGAAGTTCACTACATTAAATAGAAATGCTTAGAAATATTTTACTTAAGATAGCTTGCATATTATTTTAGTCACGGTGGCTGATGAAAGATAATTCTTTGACTCTCCAAAAAGTATAAGATTAATATTGAACTATCACAATGTTTGCTGACGCCCTCAGTGTACTCATAACAGCACCAATTACGAAATCTCTAGCCACAACCATAAACCATCTGGAAAAAAGAGGGCTCAGAAATCCGCAGCAAAATAGTAGCTTACGAAAAGAAATGGAAACAGTCAATCAACGTACAGAAAACAGTAGCTCAGATTTTCTACAAACAGATCAAGCGACCTGAAATAAAGATACATATGGAGGAGCATCAACTAGAAAGAGTTAGCACATTCAACTATTTAGGATTTATGTGAACGAGCAAAATGTTATTGAAAACTACAATCGATCTATGTCTAACAAAAGTGGAGAAGGCCTTAGTCAAACTGAATTGGTTGAGTGAAGTTAGAAAAATATCGATTCACGTTTTGAGAAAATACTTTTCTCCTGATGTCTTTCCACACTTTACGTGGATTTTCCCCCTTCTATCCATTTGTCCCGAAAACAGAAAGAATCACTCGATAGGAAATTCAGAGTTGCAATTAGAATAGTTCATAGATGTCCTTTTATTTTCTGCAGAAGACTTATTCACACTAACGAAAGAAAACCATATGAACGCGTATGTTAAATGGTATTTAAACAAAAGATTACAAAAATCTACAAGACAGATCTAGGACGCTCAAGTTTTCTAGACGATATATTTTATTGGCATGGATTTAGTAAGAGTGAAAAGGACTCGTTAGGACATTTCTTGAGGTAAAAAAAGAGTAAAAAGCTTAATTAAGAGAAACGAGATGTTACTGATTAAATGGTTGAACTTTATATAAGAATAAATGATATAGCACACTCTACACAGCATCATGAAAAATTCAGCGTGGTGGAACACGGAAAATGGAATGTTAGGAATTGACTCAACTGTGGCAATTAGAATCACTTACACGTGTTTCCTTCTCTCTTCCTTTTCTATGTAAGCACTCCATAATGTAACATAAATAAGCAAAGCATAAATTAAAAAGAATTCTTCAATCCTATGTAACTTTATCAGGTGTAGTCGTCGAGTATTAATGATTTTACTATATAGAGTTTAAATTACTGAAGAAACTCGATCGGCAATTCTGATGAAAAGATTCAATGATTTTTGATTTATTTACGAAACGAACTATTGACAAGCGTTTATTTTCATATAAATATCATGTTGGAGAGCTCATTTATAGTAGTGGCGTAACCAGGATTTGCCGGGTGGTTGGACTGAGCCCTAACGGTTTTTCAAAAAGTTATTTTTGGTGAGTCATAATTTTTTTTCCATAGAACAAGGATGCGATGCAATGATGTATTTACCTTGAAATTTGTTTTTAACATAACGCTTCGTTTGTTTCTTAAAAAGAAATACATAATTACAAAACTCTACTTTAAAAAGAACTCTATTGTCTATGTGGAAATCAGAAAAATTACCCATAAGTTTTTCGAAATTAATGTCGAAATCGCATTCAACCGACTATTCGACTTTGCACTACGCACGGTGGTTTTTGTCGGCTTCATTTTACTAAATGTTCTTGCTTCTTGAAAGATGAGCAAAAAACGATTGAATAGTACCACGTTTTAACTGTTTATTATCCGGCTACATGCTAACAATAATACTATCTATTTTGAATATATTCACGATGCTATTTGTGTAGCTTACGTCTGTTGTAAGATAATTATAAGTAAAGAAGCAAATCATTGGCCAAGTGATAATGCATCAATAATTAATGTAACGATAGAGGATCATCTATTATGAGAGACAAATTGATGAGTAAAACTATACTGAATAGACCATTATAACTTAGTATCAGCCGAAAAAGAGACAGGAGCGAATGCAAACATGTTATGTTATTGTGTCTAACGTTATAAAAAAAATATTTTTTTAATAAGTGGTCGGTGGTAGGGCGCAAAGCCGCGGTGGTTGGACTCAGCCGAACCATGCCCTATCCTGGTTACGCCACTAATTTATAGGTGCAAGATCGAATGTCATGTTTTACATCAATATCTGAGCGATCACCAAACCGGTGATAGTCTCGTCAAAAAGTACAATAGGATTTCAACATGTAATATTGTACCCATTGTAAAATGATTTTCTATCGATGGTATTCAATGAACAACAACTTCACCACTAGTGGACTACAATCGAGACTCGAGTTTCAAGACTGTTTAGAAAGAAAGCTAATTTGAAATTGTTGGCGTATAGATAAAACTATAGTTTAAAATCGATTGTTTTGATTAAGATACAACTAATGCTATATATTTATATAAATATTTCTCGAAACAGATATGAAGATCTCAGTTAGTACTGCACTTACATTATCATATGATCAATTGATATTATCAGTATCTTTTCTTTTGAAAGAAATTTAACTACAACTACACAAGCATATCGAACATTTCTTGTGTATGTTGATACTCAAGAGAATCTCTATTCTTATTTTGTTTTATTCTGAGTAAACTTAAAATTCAAAAAGTGATTTAAGATATTTTATCTTACCGGTTCCATTCAATGGTTGACTTTTCCCAAGATGTTCTCATACTTAAAATTCTTGGTATAACCCTTGTTTCTTCACCGCAACGGACTTGTGGATGTGAATCGATAATGGCGCGCATTAATGTTGTTCCACTTCGTGGCATTCCACCAATGAAAATAATTGGTTTTATTGAGGAAACATCGTGGTGAATGGGTCTTAGTTTTTTAATTTCATTCAATTTTGAATCACATATCTGTTCTTGTGAAATAAAACTATGTGCATTTTGAAATAAGAACAAACTAATTGCGACAATAGTGATCATAATGCAAAAGACAAAGAAACGATGAGTTCGTGTTGACATATTTGATAGAAATCGACGTGATGGACGCAACCATGGCATTACATCACATAAAAGTATTCATATCTATGAAAGCAAAACAGGAAAAAGAATTTGTTTTTTGTCCAAATAATAAATTTTATCAGTCGAAAATATAAATCTGATAAAAAATTGATCATTGCCTCAAAAGAAAAGATATTGGTGCAAAATTAATTTAAGCAAAAATTAAGAAATAATGCTAAGGTAAAAGTTTTAGAAACTTATTAATTAGTTAAAAAGAGTTTCCGGTTAAATTAAATATGTTTCTCATTTTCATAAACGATTTTTGGTCAAAAACTGAGACTCTCAAAAGAAGATGCCTATATACTATCTAAAAAAAACACTCTACTCAAATAAATTATCGTGAAAATCGACTTGAAAGTCTCTTACACAAACATGGTTATTCGCAGTAAATAGTTTTCACTATTGAATGGTCCTGGGAGCGAATTATTTTCAATTGAATCAAGAAAATTAGTTTAGAAACTATTCTAGAGAGTTTTCACTGAAAACTATTAACTGAAATTTAGTAAGTACGTTCTTGGGTAAGAAGACTTTTTGACTAATCAATTTCTTTCTGTGAAGGTTTCCTAACTAGAAAAGAGAAAAAACGAGAAAAATATCGCGTTTCTAAACTTTTAGTGTTCATTCTACTAGAATGAATGAGTATTGTGATTATTAGAATTTTGAATACATCATAGTACCTAATCAATCGCCCATGCAATTGATTCCATTGATAATCTATACGCTTAAATAATAAAATATAATCGTCACCATTATTATTTTTTTTTCTAAGACACGTTTTTATTGTTCTTTTCTTCTATGGATATTCTATAAAGAATGGAGAGAGGTTGAAGCTAATTAATTTGATTCATTTCTAGGCTCATAAAGTCATTTTGACAGGTCTATTTTTATAAAATTTCTTGTAAAAATTACTACATAAAATATTCATTTATTATTTAGCGAAACAATGATTCGATGTAATTTTTCTGATTAAATCGATCTGACACAAGATATTTATCTCTTCGTGTTTTCTCTGAGAATAGTTCAGACATAAAATGCTGATATACTCGTTCGTGTGAACTGAAACAAAAAAAAAACTCATTTCTTTCTAAATCATCATGCTTCCCTACTGTGTACCTATGACAACGGAATAATGTATAAAGGTAACATTAATTTAAATTTTAACATATAAAAACGTTCGATCTATATTAGCAAACATGTCTTCGTTGAGTCATGGCCAACAGAACAATGACGATTATCAAGCAGTCAACCGTGTTTTTGATACTGATTCATTATTTCAATGTCCATTATGTAGAAAAAACTTTCAAGATCCACGTATACTCTGCTCAAATGGACATACATTCTGTTTGTATTGTGTTCAAGTAGGTTTCGAGATACACTAAGGAAACAATTACGCTAGTTCAGAATATTCTTCTGTTTTATTCAAATAAAAATTCGATCTTAAGTTAACTATCTTATATTTAATCGAGACATAAAAAATTGCGAGTAAATCTAACATCGGAGAATGTGAAATTTTATGACAAAATGAATTTTCTATAAGCAATACAATTTATAACAAATACCTACCGATGTAAGCTGAATAGTGTTATGAATTGTATAGTGATAAAACGGTATACATTGTATAGCGGTATGCCATCTGTAATGTTTATACCACTATACTGTTAAATCAATCATACTACTTAATAGCTATAACGCAACACTACTACATTACTATACCGTCATACCACTTTACAGATTCTTTTTTCCCTGCATAAAGCACTTAATAAAATTCTCCTGAGCTTAAAAATAATGAGTTACTGTTAAAAGTATCATGGGGGAACAAAAAAATAGTTCCGCCTATCATAAACAGCAGAATATAAATATGAATGACTTGATATTTCTTCCATATTACAGTTATTATTTACTTCAAAAACAAAAGTAGTCATCAGTCACTACTACCCTAGTAATAAGAGTTTTGTAATTAGCTACGACTCTATATATATATATATATACTGAACTCTATTATTTGGAAATAGCTCGATTTATTCTGTTAATTTAGCATGTTCTACCAGATGATGGCATTCTTAAATGTCCTATTTGTAAAGAATCACATCATTTCGATAGTGTTAGCGACATTGAACAATTACAAAAAAACTATACGTTACAAACCCTGAAACGTGCTGAACATCATCGTATTGCACCATTAGGTATATGTCAACTGTGTAATAAAAAACCTGCCTATAGTCGATGTTTTCATTGTCGTTCATTAGCTTGTTTTAAGTGCATGAATGAACACGAGCAAAATATAGTTTACGAACAAACAAAAGAATACACTGATTTAGTTAAAATACGCGATAAACTCAATGAAAATATATCTCAATGGGACAAGAAATTAATTGAATCAAAACATAATATTCGCAAAGCGATACAAGTTGATACAGAAAAACAAATTAAAGAAATTGAAGGTAAAATAGAAAAAAATAATTAATTTAAATATTTTATATTTATATAATAAAAAAAAAGATCGTGAACAAGCGCTATATGCTCAATTAGATGATCTTTATCAAAATTATTCAACGGCAAAAAATATTAAATTACAAAAAATCAAAATCGATATTGAAAAAGAATCTAAGACACTAGATCAAATTGATCCAAAAAACTGGAGCATATCCGCTCGTATACATTCAAGTCAATACTGGCTTAATTTACAGCGAAAATTCGATGAACAATCAATTGATTTTATTTACAAGTCCACTAGTTTATCTCCGATTAATCATTCATATCTTGGTGAAATTCATCTTAAATCATCAAATGAAGAAAATCAATCCTTACAACAATACAAATCTAGTACATTCGATAATCATCTTCATTTAATTCCATTCGATCAATTGGTAGGAAGACAACATATTATTAAGACCGAAAAAGATTCTAAAGGACTCTTTAATCAATCACCAAAAATACATCGTAAAAATGAAAACAATAATCCAGCTAAACAAGGAGAAAATAATGAATTCACTACACGACGAATGTTTCGAACTAGCAATCGTCAAGAACTAGAAGATAATACACCATTGACACCACGAATGCCTATTGCACCAATACATCTCGAAGATTATAGTAAAAAGGCAACACAAATTCTAACAGGTCCAAACGAAGCCGATAAATTTCTTGCACCGAAAGCAATTGCTATTACAAATACAAATCAATTGATTATTGCTGATACGAGAAAACATCGTATTATGATTTATGACTTAAATTTAAAAACAATGCGCGGTATAGAAGGTTTTCTTTTTCCCGATGGCCTTTGTTTAGCTAAAGAACAATATATTATCATCACTGATCGCCATCGAATATCTAAATATGATTGGTTTCATGGGAAAATGATTAGTTTCATTGGAAGTAAAAAAGAAGGTTGTACTCGTTCATCATTTTCATGGCCAAAAGGAGTAGCAATCGATAACAACTATGTATATGCATGCGATTCTTATAATTCACGTATGATTGTACTTACTCATAAGATGCGTTATGAAAATGAATGGTTGACTATGAGAGGTACAGAAGCAAAACGAAAATGTTATTTTATTTTTCGATCAGGTTCTTCATACTGCGTAGCGAAGTAAATACATGTGTACGAATGATTTTCTAGGCAGAGACGTATGTTGATTAGTAGAATTGCGAGCGTTCTAGACGGCTTACTACGAAATGTAGATAATGACTTTTTTTTTCTCGTTACTATGAAAAATGCTCATATTTCCTGAGTCAACATACATATGAATACATAAGAAGGTTTCGGTTATTTCTTTTCTACGTCGCGAGTATCTTTCTCACAGCAATACCAAAAGAGTTATTAGTAATGTAACATAACATCAAACGATGAATACTCGTTTTTTTTTCAAGATAAATAACATAAACATTTATGAAAACTATTCAGAATTTTCAATACTATACTAACTAAATTGAGGCGAATCATCATAAACTACTGGCATCAATCCATAAATAGTACATTTGCTGTATTCAGGTACAAAAAAACTCGATCCACAATATATTTCAATATCGAATGGTCTACTCTATGTAACTGCCTGGCAACGTATCAAACCTGAATCATGCGCATATAATGCTGGTTGTATTATTGTTTATAGTACAGATGGCAGTGCTCAAAGGTGTATCGATACAGATAGTCAATCGTATCTTAATTTAAGCGTTCCTGAAGGTATAACAACTTGTCATTTCAAACAAATGACTCTCTGAAAAATATCTCATTTAGGCATCGTATGTGATAGTGCAAATCAATTGATTTTAGCTGATCGATATACATCCAAAATCTTATCAATGAATAATGATAATCAACAATCAGTGATGCATTTTCATGGTGATAAAATGAAAGCACCACATTATGTCTGTTTTTCTAGTGATCAAAATACAATGATTGTTTCCGATATGGGAAATAATACGGTACAATTTTATGGAAAAAAAAATCCATAAATCATTTTTCCTTTTCTGCTTCAAGCCAAAATAAACATACAACAAACCTTTACATATACGTTCTTATTTCTATTGAAATGTGAATCAATACTTACGCGTTCGCTGCATATTTATTTAAGATAAGTGAAATATGCAACTGATTTACATATTGCTAATGTTAATATGTCGCGTGGAAAGTAAACGCAATCCATAGAAAGAATCATTTTTTAGTACTTCTCATATTATATATAATCTAAAGAAAAAATAATTGTTTAATTCTATTTGATGAAATAGTTCTTTTCTTCTCTTTTTTTGTTTTGCTTATCGCGCATTATTATTGATGCAGGATCATTTTTCATCGTCAAGATATATTAAAGTAAGTCAAGACTCAGAAGAAAACAAGACGTCAACTACATGACATAAGTAATCAACTAAATTAACTTTAAGAAAGATTCTAACTATACATGAATATGATTCTGTTCATTTATCAATAATATTTGTAGAAGTGAAAAAACATTTATAGAGAAGAGAAATCTATATTGATTTAACCGTGAAACTAATAATAAAATGTATGAGATTTACAAACGGAAAATGTTTTTGAAGAACTACAGCAAATAGACTTTTTAGACTTGCTATCGGCATCGTCTGAGCGTCCTGTTTAAAAATTACATTTTTAAAGAATATCAAAAAAAGAAAAAAGAAACGGTCTAGTCATTAAAATAATCCCTAATGAAATGCTACGAAAAATCAAAAATTAATGACATTCAGAAAATGTTGTCGTTCATTTTACCGTAATAAAAATACTATTCTATATTGCTACACTATTCTTCTCGCCTTCAATTAATGTTATAGGCGTGAAATTTTATCTATAAAGATCTGATGTTAACAATAACGGTTGTTTAAATGAAAAAAATGAAGACACGCATCGAATCACATGTCACAAGGTTTTTTCCACCTGGTATTGTAAGGTAAATTTTCGATCAAATAGGGTCGAATCACAATGCCCTAACATAAAAAAAACTACGCAGTTTCTTAAATATGACAGTAGTTAAATATTAGTATTTCTCCATCGCTCTAAATTATAGGTACCGAGTAAATAAAATCGGCTCTGAAATTGATACTCTGCCTGCCAAAAAAATTCATATAAAGAATTCAATGATTGTACTTACAGTTTTTTGCTCTGATCGGACTAATGAATTCAAAGCTGCTGCACAGAAAAAAATATAAATAGTGACTTTCAAATTTGTTTTTCATGATTAATGATAGATTTGTGAACGATAGTATAGATAAACCTTGAACAAGATTCTGCATAGAGAAAGACTTGGCTTTTTCTCACGTAAACCACATGAATATAAAGAATAATGTTTTTTCGCTTTGTTTATAAAAGCTCAATAGTTTCAAAGATAAGGAAAGAAAATGAAATTGGAATATCTCTTTTTACGAAAAAAAAAACAAACTCTATCAACGATACAATAGAGAATAAAAGAATACAGATGTACTCTCTTTAAAACAAAATGCGATTAGAAGCACAGAGAATATAATCGCAAGACAAACAATTTAATAAGAATATCAATAGATATAATTGATTTCAAATAGTTCTTTCTCTGGAATTGAAAGTCTCTTATGACTTCTAGCCGTGTAATGTGTTATATCTATAGGCAAAAAAAAATTAATTCAACTCAGGAAAAATATCTCATGAGATTATCTCTGATGTTAGTGTTCTTAGGTTTCTCTGAGACGTGCGTAAAATTTTAAGAATAAACTAGATGGTATTCGAGTTTCACCCGTATACGAAATGCGATGCGAAGCAGGAATCTGAATCTTCCACAAATAATCTTCAATTCACAGAAATGTTGAATACTTTTTATGTAGTCATAATAGTATTCATCACTGAGAAAACTCTATTCTTACTTATCGATACATTCTTAAAGATCGATTTCGATTGCACAATTAATTATCTCAATGATTCATTATCTAAGATCAACTGGAAATGAATCGACTATAGTGACTAACATATGTTGATGACGTCATTTTAATTATCTCGAAACAAGTTTCTTTCGTTTTCGTCATTTTGGAACCAAATTGCTGAGTGAACGGAAGTTCACATTGAAGATTCCAAGACAGGTGGAAGAAGTTCGACCTCGACATTTCTCTCTTACGGTTAAACGAGGTTTTTATCATTTTTGGTTCTCGACATCATCGCGTCGCAAAACGACGAAAACGATGCGTACGATTTCAAGTAAAAAAGAAAGAAAAAACAACAAACTCGCGACGGACTACGGAAATGCTTCTCCTTCGCATCACATTAAAAACACGCGACGGACTACACAAAGGCAATGCTTCGCATCGCATTAATAAGTTATGTCAAATGCTCCAAATCCAATCATCATCATCTATAATACTCTAGAGAGTTGCTGGAAATCTTATCAAGAATATAGAGAAATAAATAAATCATACCACGTCTTAATGAAATAATGAACCAGCTTTATTTAATCGATTGCAACAGTTGGTGTCGTACAGAAATCGAAAATAAATCATTGGATCGAGTCAAACAACCATTGACGATGTGCTGACGTGCGATAGAGGTCATTGCAATGAATCTCATAGATGTGTAGCAGAAAAGCACTTGCATAATGCTGGCATTAACAATTAATTAATAGCTACTTGAAGTATTGTCAAACTTCAAAGAAAACTAAAGCGCAGGTGCTGCATTGTGCAACTGACAGTTAATTATTTTTATGAATCAAACGATTCAAAACAATGTACAGATGACTAAAATCTCATCACTTTTAATCGAATATAAAAAGCTCTTCTTTCACACATGCTATATCAAATCTTCATTCGACAGAGTATCATATTACACTCGCTTGTATTCATAGGATTTAAAGATAATGTCGATGTAATATTTCTCGGGCGGGAAAAGGCATTCTTCACCGAACCCTAGTCAACTCTCCCTCGAAGAATCCCCAGGTCGTCCCCTGACAAATCCCCGGGGGACTCACGACAGGGACTCCCCAGGGATTTCGTTATTTTGCGGGGAGTCGTCGGGAGAGAGTGGATTAGGGGAACCCTTGCTGCTCAAGCTTCTGATACTGCTTTTTCTTTTTCATTTAGATTTTATTTAAAATTTTAATTACTCTTTTCAAGGCAGTTTTTAAAACAGAGATCAACTCGAATACAGAAACAAGTCAAACAAAAATTGTTTACTGTTATGTATTCTTTTTTCTCACATTATTAAATTCAGTTATCAGCGAGACAGCAACGTGATGGTTTGACAACTGAACGGAACAAAACGATAATCTCCCTCCGATGGAGTCGAACCAACGTCTTCTGCTTTCCGGGCAGCTGTACTACCACTATACTAGACAGGAGCATGTATTATTCGTTTGTTTCGTCTTACGATTGAAGTGGAACACTTCGGTCGTAACATTTACTATGTTTCCTTTATGGCAATTGAGACCTGAGAAAGAAAGAGTTTTGATAGACCTACGCAAGATAAAGATTTGCATCTGTCTGTAGAGATTATAAATGGGAACGGCGAGAAAAAATTCTCAAATCTTATATAAATAATCTCTTGTTACTATATATCACCCTGTTAGCTCGTTTCGTCGAGCGTTACGTTTTATTTTTATTCTTTCTTTTTAACACACACACATATATATATAGAGAGAGAGAGAAGAAAGAGAAGAGAGGGGAGAGAATAACAATGATAAAGATAGGGAGAGAAAAAGGAGAGATACATTAGATACTGGAGAAGTGTAATCGAGGGGCCAGTGGTATCGTCCACCGTTAACACACCCAATACTTTCTTATTGTATTTCTTGAAAATTACCATGAAAAACAAAACGTGAAGCAATGCGTTACAAATTATATTGCTATTATAACTTACTGATTCGTTTATATCAAATATACTGTGATGTAGTCTATCTTGTTAGATATTTATTTTCTTCTCATTGTGCGTTCCTCTATGTTTTTCATATAAGTGAATATATTTATACGCATAAATATATTCGCTTCTTTTTTCGTTCTTTGTCGCATAAGATTTCTCTTTTTCTTTTGTCTCTCTCATATTAGAGAGTCATACTATTTCTACGCAATTAGTTGCTTGTTTCCAAATAAACGTAGTCTGACCTACATTTCGATTTTCCTTATTACGCAATTGATAACGTAGTACGTGACATATACAAAGCAATTTTATTGCATTAATTTTAATCTATATGGTACTTCTTACTTGAAATATATAAGGTGCACCAAAGTCAAAAATCGAGCAGGAGAAAATATCCTTTTATTATTACATGGCTAGATAGAACTCGATGAGTAGATCTTGAATATTACTTTTTAAATATTTCTAGGCTTACGTTTTGACTGAGAAATTTTCAAATTATAAAATGCACCCAAAAAAGTGAATATTTCACTTTTTTCGAGAAAACTCAAAATTTACCTAGTTTAACAATGTTGTAGGTTTCGAAAACTATCATCATCGAATTCAGCATAAAAATCCGAATCCAGTGATGTAACTTCGACCAGTAAAAAGCATACGCTTCATGGTTGAGGGGCTCTACTAGGTCACCATATAGACACGTTCAAATTGACGTCTCGCAAAATCATCAAGTATTTTTTTGAAAGCAATTTTCGGACTTTCTTATATGATTCAAACCGACAAGCAACAGCAAACAGAAGTATGCATTCAGTTTTGAAAAATATTGTTCCCTCTCTGAGAAAATCGCTTTTTACTACATCGGTGGCTATAGGTTAAAGCATTGTCCTCTTATTTCGAGGTTTTAACTATTAAAACTTAACTTCCATGCGAAATAAACATCAGATTCAGAATCAGCACGAAAAGCAAAATTGACTATCATAAATTTTATGAAAATTTTACCTGTGGGGAACTACAGAGTAAAGTCAAGAAAAAAATGGCTGAGGGGGAGTAGGATGGAATTTCGACGAAAAATATTTTTTGATAAAATTTATGATAGTTAATGTTGCTTTTCGTGCTGATTCCGAATCTGTTGTTTATTTTGCGTGGAAGTTAAGTTTTAATAGTTAAAACCTCGAAATAAGAGGACAATGCTTTAACCTATAGCCACCGATGTAGTAAAAATCGATTTTCTCAGAGAGGGAACAATATTTTTCAAAACTGAATGCATACTTCTGTTTGCTGTTGCTTGACGGTTTGAATCATATAAGAAAGTCCGAAAATTGCTTTCAAAAAAATACTTGATGATTTTGCGAGACGTCAATTTGAACGTGTCTATATGATGACCTAGTAGAGCCCCTCAACCATGAAGCGTATGCTTTTTACTGGTCGAAGTTACGTCAGTAGATTCGGATTTTTATGCTGAATTCGATGATGATAGTTTTCGAAACCTACAACATTGTTAAACTAGGTAAATTTTGAGTTTTCTCGAAAAAAGTGAAATATTCACTTTTTTGGGTGCATTTTATAATTTGAAAATTTCTCAGTCAAAACGTAAGCCTAGAAACATTTAAAAAGTAATATTCAAGATCTACTCACCGAGCTCTATCCAACCATCAACCATATAATAATAAAAGGATATTTTCTCCTGCTCGATTTTTGACTTTGGTGCACCTTATATATGAATAAATCAGAGGTCGCGAGAGAACATAAATAAATAAGTAGTCAGTAACATACGAACCAGAGATGCCAACAGGTCACTTTTTTCCGGCCTGACATGATCGAGTCTGGCCTGGTATGTTTGTGCCTGGCCTGTCCTGCAGGCATACATGAAAACAAAAAAGTTATGCGTATTTTCATAACATATTCATTAGGTTCAATTTTGGTCATGATGTTGAGGATTAATGTGATTATTTCTTTCTTTCTTAATAGTAATAATATTAAAAAGTTGTTTTATATATTAGAAAATAAAACTCTCTGAATTA
>OENM01001359.1:0-36572 GCA_900239745.1 Rotaria magnacalcarata | reverse complement strand
GTATCTCCCTTTTTGTTTTCTTTTCGTTTTTGGTTTTTGGTTTTTTGTTTGTTACGTCTTATCCCTTCCGTCCTTCGACGTTTCTTTGTTGTTGTAAGCACTTCCAAGTGTGACAATAAGAAAGAGCATAAACCAAAAACAAATGTAGACATGGTATATGAATAATACAACATAATTAGAAGTGAATATTTAGAAAATTGCAATGACCAACTGTGGTTCCATGTTGTCTATGTCATATAATAGAACTCGATATTGTAATGCATGTCCCTCCATATATAGAAACAGTCATTGGTACTGATAAAATTAGTTCATTATGTTTACATAAGCATTGACGTAAATAATTTTTGGAAAAAAATATACAAACAAAACCGAAAAAAAACTAGACCGATTTGTCTAAAAAAACTTCCTCCTGTCGACCAGTATGGTGCTCGACAAGGAATTCCATACCGGCTAGGCGATGAATATAGAGCGTTGTTGACAATCAATTGATTTATATAGTATGATGTTGTTGGGTCATGAATCGTTCTAAAGCTGCTATGAAAGTGTCAGGGTCCTGCAGAAAAGCGAAGTGACTCGTTCTTGGTAGGATCAGTTCACCTGACTGTGGTATCCAAAGAGTCATTGTGTCAGGTTGATCTCTATAGATAGCTTCTTCATGGTCTCCATCCACGATCCATACATATATACTCGATGGAATCTTTGCAAAATCAGTTTGATTCCAATTGGGAAGAGTAGACCACATTGTTGTCAAGTTATTGTATAGACTCTGATAATCATTGATAGGATTTAACTGTTCATATTCGATTTGACTGCGTGCCAAATAAGCAGTGAAGACAGACGACAAACTAATGTCTTTTGCACCCGACGTATTATAATTTGCTGCAAAGGCAAACAATGCAATTAATCTATTAGAATAGTTCATGGCCAAATTGAGACCAATAATCGCACCGTCACTCCAGCCAACGACATAAGCTTGCGTGATACCAAGATAGTCCAATAGACCGATGACATCAGCCGTCATCAGATCATAAGTAATATCACTGGATGATGATGTACTTCGTCCTTGTCCTCGGGAATCCATTACAATACATTGATAAGACGATTTCAGTGCCTGAACTTGGAATCCCCAATAGTCGCTATTGCCGAAACCCCCGTGTAGAAAGAGAATAGTTACGCCACATGATGGCCCATAAATGTTATACCATATTTGAATATTATTGATGCTTGCATATTTACCAGTTTGAGGTTGCGGAAGTTCTGGCGTTGATGGTAATATCAGCCAAGGATAGACTGAATTTACTATTGTCGAAGAGTTTACTACGCTTGCTGCCAGCAGAGAAAAGAGCGCAAAAATCACCAAGTTCATTTCAGCTTTATTGTTATGCTGAGTTGTAGTAAGCACACTAAATAGAATATTTATGATTGACTTTTTCTTCTGTTTTTCGTATGGTTATATATGCATGTGTATGCCTGACAGAGCACAGAACGTAAGAGAAAAATATTTTAATAGCGGCCTCCCTTGATGCATTATAGCGAATTGCTTAAAAACAAAAACAACAACACAACCGGTTTCGAGGTGTATTGAAACGAAATATGCGCATATTAAACACGGAGAATCGTTGAAGTAGTTAGTAATAGTGTTAAAGACGACACCTATTGTGTGAAATGTGTCCTTACGTATTTTTAAATGGTACACTTTCAAAAGCAGCATAACATAATAAACATCATTTTCGTTTCTGTACATCATCACATAGCCTTTTTGGTTTCTTCATTATAAACTCTTTTTCATACTTTTCTAGTTAATGCAACTTTTGAAGTATGATTTATACGTTGTATTGCCATAAACCGGGGTTGGTGGAAAACGTAGGAAAAAATACTCGAAAGGAAAATGTAGAAAAGAAAAACGTCGAAATGATTACCCTAATCCACTCTCCCCTAACGACTCCCTGGAGAGCCACCGCAATATAACGAAATCCCTTGAGAGTCCCTGTCGTGAGTCCCCGGGAACTTTTTATTTGGGGGACTCCCCGGGGATTCTTCTAGGGAGAGTTGACTAGGGTAGCTTTATCTTTTTGATGAAAGAGAAATATTATGCTTTATTAATTTAAGAAGAAAAATGCTAAAGAAAATTGACAATATAGATCCATTTATTTTTTCTTTCCAATTAACAATGATAAATCTAACAACAGTTCATTTGCGTTGATTTCCTTCTTGAGAAATCTGCTATGGAGAGTGTCAAATCTCATTTGAAAAGCTGCTGTGGGGTGTGAGTGTAGTAACAAATAGTCAAACATCCACACCCACACCCATTAACTTTCCAGCGTTTACGTCGACTAGTCGAAATCAGATTAAAGCGGAAACATTTGGTAATGCTCTATTTGCCATTGATATGCATCGCATTGAGAGTACTGACATGTCGCCTTACTCAGAATATGACGAAGAAGAAGAACTACTTCAAAAAGGATTTTAACTTCTACATCCTTTCCTGCAAATTGGATCCAACAAACAAAAAATGGATTATCCATCTATCCAGTGATACCTCGCACTAAACTGTTGATGTCAAGGAGGAAATAGTGGATTTCGTATATCTCATAGTTTTTAGATTCGAATTGAACTCTTTGGATCTCCACCAGGTTCTCAGAATTTTCATCGAATTGTCGGAACGTTTCGGCATTATCATTGTACTTCGATGGATGTGGGTGTGTGTTAAATAAATAAACGAATTCACAATATGAATAAAGTACAACTGGAATAAATACTAGATATAAATAAATAGATATATGATTAAATAAGGTTTGTTTTTATATTAGTTATAATTTTTCTTTTGTCTATTTTATGCCTTGAGATTGTTTCAGAACTTTTTTTTAATATTTTTTTAAAGAAATAAACGAATAAATATATGAAAAACGAAAAAGTTAATTTATAATGAGGTTAAAAATAGAGAAAATTATATACACCGTTTTGTGAATGATTTATAATAAGAAAATTGAGCTTGTTTGGGTGCGAGCGTTTGTCTACGAAGCCGCTCACTACATTGCAATATTGCAATACTTGATTGGCTATATGCAAAAAATTATTATTTTTAACAAACATTGAGTAATTTTCAAAACTTTTAAAGAATTTAGATAGAATTCTTCATTTGAAGAGTTTGTAGCAAATCAGATAAGTTTGATACGATTTCGGTTCAGTTTTAATAAAAACTTATTTTATGTACGATGCATTCATGTTCTATTTGAGGTAGATATAAAACTTCATGGTAATATGATACAAACTGATACTGATTCAAGAATGAACGAGTCTGAGTCATTCGAATCAGTAATTCAAAAAAGTTTAATTTACTCGCATAAAAACTTAGAATATGTAGGTTTTAGTTCTCACTTAATCACAACATTCTTGCTAATAGAATGCATTCTATCCGAAAAATTTTTAAGAGCTTTCTTTTCGACTCCTGTGCGCATATGTCAGAAATGACAGCCTATAAACTATACGAATGGTAGCACTTAAGCTACGTTATCAATTTAGTTTTAAAGCCCCCCCCCCTCCTCCGCCGTATTTTTTATTTCACTTTTTGTTCCAAAGAATTTGGAACTTATTGCTCAAAAATTTTCGGCTCGTTCATCCGTGTGCTGATTATGTAATCCGAATCATCATGCATAGTTCGTTCCCGGTTTATTTTACTATATGCTCAATATTTATTTAAATTCCATATAAATACTACTGAACCTTGGCAACATTTTTCTTTCGCATGGCACCGTATTGAATAAAAATACTCTTTTGAGTTTTGATTAGCTAATAATGAATTGTTTTCTTTCATTCATTCTCTAACATAATTTGTTCTTGTAACTCTTATAATATAATTGGAAAGAAAGAAGAAAAGAATCCAAAGCAACAGACATCGATGAAATAACTAAGAGTGAAAAAAAACATTACTTTCTTTTGACGCTGTTAGCAACGTATATAAAATCACTTTCAATCACATCAAATCGAAGAACAAATGGTAAGCAAGGGATATTACTGAAAGAATTTAAAAGAATCAAACATGAATATTTTTTCAAGGCTGAAGAAGAAACTCCACGCTCCGTAGGTGATTTAACTCGTGATAAAGTCAATGAAGAATTACGTATGTTATTCTTATTGAAAAAATTTATTTCATTTTTTAATTGACTTCGTTTATCTTTAAAGAACATATGAACGAATTATTTTCAAAATTTAAAGACAATTCAGAACTTGATACTGTTCATACTAACCGTTTATTACAAGTATTACAAGTCTTTGGTAAAAATCCATCACAAATGGAATGTAACAAACGAGTTGAAGCACTCAAAGGAAATGGTAAACACTCACAACAGAACTTTTCTTTTCATTTAAAGTTTTTTTTAAAGAAATATTTGAATTAACCTTGGAAGATTTCATAAAAATACTCGATGAACCATGGACATCGATTAATAATAATCGAAATATAATTCATAAAGCATTTGATAAATTCGATCATGAAAAAGACGGTTACATTGACATTGAGAAATTTCGAGAAATCATGCGTACACTTGGTGAACCATTATCCGATGAAGAAATCGATGATTTTATTCAATTAGGTGTAAATGAACAGCACAAAAAGCTTGATATTAAACGTAAATTTTTGTTTTTAATATGAATGAATAACATTTTTATTGAATTTTCTTTTAGATTTACTCAATGAATTACTTGGAAAAGAAGAATGATAAAACATTTCATTTTATTATTAGTTCTGTAAAATAACAAAAAGAAAAAGAAAAAGAAGCGTAATAAAAAATATAGATATAACAATATATATCTGGCATTGAACATTATTTAAACATCGTGATATAAAGGTTTAAAATCCGTCTTTGAAAAATTTGTTGTATTTGTAATTGGACATAAATAATAAAAATCAGGTTGAAATTCATTAGTAATTATTGGTGATGTCGGTGAATCATTCTCATTATGGTCATCATTTGTTTCCTGCGAAATACTACTCGATGATGGTACATGAAGTCTATAGGACGCATGAAGAATTTCTCGAAGTAATGCATTTGTTTGATCGATGATATTAGACGGTGCATGATTTGAATGAAGTCTATTAGAAGTATCATTTGAAAAAATCGATGAAGGCGATGTTATGTCAGTTGAATCAGATGTAATTGTTGTTAGACTTGATATAGAAAACTGTAAAAAGAAAAAAATAGATAATTTTTATATTTATTTGTCTGAAAAAACAAAACTTCTCAGTGCAGCCTCTGTGGGTTTAAAGTATTGAACTGACATATATCCCTTAAAAAATATCTGCTTATGTCTCTAACCGTAAGAGATGCTAGTTACTAAGGTGTGTAATGAAAAACGGGAAGAAAATCAGTCTAATTAGCACAATTCTAAACGTTTGAAAACGAACCTGTTCATCAACTAGTAATTCACTTGGATGCATTTCACTAGAACAAGTCGATACATTTTCATTTCTTTCCTTAAATAAAAAAATATCAAACATAGTACATTATTTAGTTTTGGTGCTGTTTTGTTACTTGTTGAGTATTTAATGTTAAATTTGGTATTTCAAGTTCGGAATACCAATCTAATTCCTCGTCGTCTCGATTAAGACTATCTCGACTTTGACTAGTTCTCGTTTGATTATCACTTGAATCTTGTTCATTTCGTTGAAAACGATCTTCATCGAGATGACATACATTATTGACTACTTCATCATCATCTTCATCGACCCAAGCACGTAATTGTGAATCTGATGTGTAAGTTGCCAGCATATAAAATTCCATTGAAAAATCGCGTACAGAATCGAGATGATACACATTATGATAGATTTCGTTATCTTTTGAACAGTTTTTTTGATAGATATCAGTATCCGATAATATTCGACGAAAGAATACGACACGACCAAGACGCGCTGGAAATATTAAACGATGTACTAAAGGTTTTGATGATAATGATGCAAATGATTTTGAGTTTATTGATGATAAATCAATTGATGAATCAGCTTGTTCAGAATTTGAATTATCATTAGCGGAAAGAAAATATCCTTCTCGATTATTTTCATTTTGAATGGAATCATCGAGATAGATTGTGTCACTAGATGTTTGACTACTATCAACCAATGAATGATTTCGTGTATTGTTGGATGCTTCTAAATGTAAATATGCTTTAAAAAATAGTTGAGAAAATATCGATCTTAAATTTGAGATTTTATTAAATTCTCTAAAGACTGTCCGTCTGACGAAGTGCTGAATTCGTTTTACCGATAAAATTAGAGACGGGAGGGGGGGGGGGGGNGGGGGGGGGTTCTATCTGTATGAAAATTACTTTGCTGGAGTAATTTTTGAATATGATCGCGTTCATTAAGACTATCTTCTGAAAAATCTCTCTTCATAACAACAGCGATAGTAGACGATGGATTTGCATATTGATTTTTTGTTTCTACAAGTTGATTATCTTTGATTGATTCTAATGAACATGGTGTTAACGTTAAAACTGATTCATCGTTTTGAGATGATATTTCCGGTGTTAAATGACAAGAAAATAATTTTAATTCATGACTACGAACAGGTTGCACTCGTTTAACAGTATCTTTTGAAAATAATGACTTTTGAATATTATTAGTGATCGATGAAGGTAAAACAACTGGTGATTTATTGACTAATTTTGATGTACTTTTACGTTGTTCAGCCATTAATGCATCAAGATCCGAAACACGAGCTCGTTGTTTAGCGACTGTAGTTACAGGTATTTTATTATAAATATTTGTTGTTGTTTTTGTAGTGTTAGTGATTGATCTATTAGGAATCGTTGTTGTTGTTGTATTTCGCACTGATTCACCTGGTTTTACAGGTGTAACACGAGGACTAGGCGATTTATAATTTGTTACCGATGCTGAAACTGTTTTTTGATTTGTCACTGTAGAAATAGGAGGACATTGTCGAATAGCCGGTGGCGGTGGACGAGTTTTAGTCGTTGGAATCTGTAAAATGAAGCATTAAGAAGAAAGAATTATCCTATAGAGAAAAATTGTTTTTCTTACACGAGATGGCTTTGATATACATGCTGTTATCTTTGTTGGTGTACTCTTACGAATAGATGGTGTTTGTGTTGATAACCTTTCATGATTCGAATAGACAGGATTAGTCTGTTGTTGTCGACTAGCTCGAGTCTTGTTCAATGTCATTGTTAACGTTGATGATCGTTGTTTAGCAGCATGTGGACTATGAAAATCTTCCATCGGAACAATATTAACGCTCTTCGAATGACGATTATCTTGTGTCGATTTTTCATTATTTAAAACGAAATAGAGTTTATCGGTTGAACCAACTGAGGATTTATTGGACTTCGATTTAGTAGTAGCCAGTGTTGATGAATTAGGATTTAATTCTATAAATGATAGAGAAAAAAAATATATATATATTAATTTGCCGTTGATTATCAATATATAAAAACTTGAGAAAAGAAAAAGATTGAATATTCCATAGATAATTCATTTAGAAAGTAATTTTGTATTTCCACTTTATGTAATACTATAATAACTTGATGAAATTTATCACAGACTTATTTGGTATTAGGATAAATTTATAATTATTATCATATCTTATTTCGAAAAGAACTTTTCTTTCTTTAGAGATAATCTGTATTTTGATGACCTTGGTCAAAACGGAATTCAGATCGGTTGCATATGTGAACAATGAATCATCGGAGAACGTTTATCATTAACATGTTATTCTAATATATATATATATATGCTCCTTCCTGAGTACATTCCTAGAGGATTAAATAAAAGAAATGTGTCACAGTATAAAGCAATCTGTCTGTGATTATTCATCACAGCAGTTTTATTGTCGTGTACATTTTAATCCCGCGGAGATTGCACATATACTTCTTTTATCGAAAAAGTATGCGTGTTCTATGTTGAAATTCAACATTAGCAAAGTGCTTTTTTTCTCTACCACTAAAAAAAAACTAAGAATAGAAAATACTCGCACATTTTGTTTTTATTATTATTAATATTCTTGC
Organism: Rotaria magnacalcarata; assembly: GCA_900239745.1. Taxonomy (NCBI): domain Eukaryota; kingdom Metazoa; phylum Rotifera; class Eurotatoria; order Philodinida; family Philodinidae; genus Rotaria; species Rotaria magnacalcarata. The sequence continues at coordinate 28,553 of OENM01001359.1, read as the reverse complement.
CACAATAGTGAAGAAAAACGTTTTAGATACACATTTGGATGGCCTTGTTTACTTAGAAATAGCTTGAAGCATTGCAGAGAAAATGTAATTCTATTTCTTAGCTTATCTCAATTTTGTTTTCATCAACTGTAAAATCCATAGTCTATAGCGCGGAAACAAAAATTGATGACATATTAGAATTGAATAGAAATCGAACTTAGCTATCGAAAGTATACTAACTTTTTTTTGTTTTTAGTTAGACTATTGACCCGTATAGAAACTAGAATGATTCAGTTCTTAAGTTAGTATTTATTTTTACAGAGAACAAAAAAAAAGAAATAATATTATCTTACTATGTCCAAACTTGTTTTCTTCAAGTATACCAACTCAACTAATGAGCGCACTTATTAGTTTTTTTTGTCTTAGATGTTGCCGTTCTGATGTCCGTCCGAATAGTTTTTTTTCTCAACGGAAAATTATAGAAGCTGACTTAATACATTCTTCGGGTATTTTTTCTTCTTCTTCTTCTTCTTCTTCTTCTCTGTTGCTACTGATGCTGTGTGCACTTTCTCTTTCCAGTTCTGTAACATCTAATTAGACATGTGTATGATAGAAAAGCGGATAAAACAAAATTACATCATAACGACTTCTTCAGGGAATAGTCGACTGCGTACCCGATGATTGATTTGTTGTTTTCTGATCTTGATCTTCAACAATCAACAACCGTTGATGAGGCCATATGGATTCATTATTAGTATTAGTATTAGTAGTAGTAGTAGTGGTAGTAGTATATTGACTATCATCCTATATTGTGTAAGAAAATACACGAAGAATATTAATAATAATAATAGTATTAATAATACCGATTGATTACGAACAACGTGACATGATGTACAGCTTGTACTCCGAGTAGGTAATTGATTCTGAATAAAGATAAATGTAGCTCTTGTGGAATAAAAACTAATAATTAATTTACTTTCGGTCGTTTCTTATTCGATTGAGTTGTGTCGTTTGCATCATCTTGCTCGGCGTCTGTTTTTCGGAGTTCCTAAAAGTTAGAATAATAGAAGAAATGCATCATCATGTTAACTGAACAAGAAAACATCTCTATATCCTAGTCCACCTGAGATGCTAAATCATCATAACACGGTAAAATACATCGACCGAAAAAACTTGGTTTACGTCGTCTTTTTTGTTTGATCATCAGCCACTTTTATTTTATCGACAGTGTTGAAAATGAAACAAATTCTTTTATTCTCTTCGTTGTAAAAAGATAGTTTCTTCTTGTAACCTTTAATGCATCGAAGTAAAAGAATACGAAATTTCAATCTTGGTGCACACATAAAAAATGTCCAATCATATGCGCTTACGCAATGGTCAATAAAAAGCTTCTAAAAAAAAAGGAGTGACAGATGCGCATTGATATGAATACATGACTTCGCATACGTCAATTAGACGAAAAAAGCATTGCTGATGATAAGCGTCTATGAAGCTACTGTCTTTTGTTTTACAGATGAGAATAGAATAAACGTGTGAATGAAAGACAGCAAATATCTTTTAACAAGAGGAGGTTTACTTTTTGATTTGAGAGCACTTTTATTATTAAATTTGTTATTGATTGAATACATTTTTCATTTTGAATTTGATATGTTTGATAAGTTTCGTGTAAATACTGATTTTCATTTTCTAATTTTTCAATACGTTGTATTAAATAAATTTGTTCGCCATTTATCCAATATTCATACTTAAAATAACGAAAAATAAATGAAAGAATCTTTTTCAAAGAAAACTATATTTATTTACTCGTTCTTGTAATTCATCAAACTGACTTCTTAATAAATTATTCTCATTGGATAATATCTCTAATTTACTATACACATTCTTTAACTAAAGTAGAAACCATAAGAATATTTGTTATAATTTTAAAAAGAAAACTTCACTCCTACTTCACTATCAATAGATGTACAAAGTTGATGAGCATTTATTTTATTGGAACATGGAAAACGATTCTTCCATCGACGCAGCATTGAGCTTATTCTATGAAACCAACTGATCTGGAAAGAAATATGGTGAGTTATGAATTCAATAAGATCGTACGCGACCAGGCCTTTTCTTTCGTTCTTCGCGATGCGCATTAAAATTTATTAGTAAATGTCAAAACATTCTACTCTAATTAGGGTTACCAAGTTCAAGAAATATAGTTAGTCTACGATCAAATGTGTATAAGCATGTGCATTCGAATTATTGTTAGTTGAATAAATGAAAAAAAAGTTCATCCTTCCTTCCTACCTGTGCTATAGTACTCATTCGTTTTGCACGAAAAAAAAGGAGAGAGAGTGAGAGAGGGGGAGGGAGAGAGGGAGGGAGAAAGCAAGGAAATAACAAGCAGACGCTCACAAAAATAACTGTCAAACATTTACACAAAATAATTTACAAGTCATTTAACCAAATTTCGTTTTTTCAACTCGCCAACTGTGTATTACGTCTTTATCCTTTCTACGAAAAACAGAACTCTCTCATCTGACATTATACAGAAAAAAAGAAAGGTATCCACCGAATATGAAAAAGTGTATTGAATTTCATTATAAATAGGCACGATGATTCGTTCGATCTTTTGTCCAGGTGTATATCCATTGCATTCATTCAATTGATAAATGTCATTCAAAATTAAAGAGATGTCTACTTGAATATCCGTTTTCTTTTTCTGCGGTTACTAATGCAGTATAAACCACAGTAGTTTTGTGGATTCGCACAAGGTTTCTTTTAAACATTTTAAGGTACGAAGTACAACGGTAGTGTTTAAATATACGTAGTATTCGAGAAAGAAAAAAAAATCGCTCTTATCTATCGTCTGATTTTCAGTACAAGGTTTGCCATACGGCTGAAGTCAATTCAATATATCATTCACCAACGGTCATAAGATTATTCGAACAAACTGAAGTTCTGCATGAACGATAAGAATCGATTATGCATTATACAGACAAGTAAACTGATACGAATCAATAGAATGATTCTTATTAATCAATTTTGCTATGTCAGTGGTTTCTTTCGATTTCGTATCGGTCAATGGTCGTATTATACCTCACCAATAAAATGTAACCTTCTGTTGTTTTTGTTTGAGAGAGAGAGAGAGAGAGAGAATCAATATTCATGGCATTTACGCACTTCGGGGATCAAGTGAATGCCCTTCCCTATAGGGATTCCTGACACATAAAAGAAACAGAAATCGTTACTGATACTGCTTTAAAATCCCATATCAGGTAGCAAATACAATAATCAATGGTCGCATCACAGAAACAAAAAGCTCTTTTTTTTGTCTAATATCGAAATGTAAATAAACTTACGATTGTAAGATAGAATAATGCAAATGCATTTTGCACGAGTATCAATAGAACCATGATAATTAAGTATATTGAAATAAATTAAACTTATACACGCGTCATAATACCTAATTGTCGTTTTGCATGCTCCACTTGTTTTAAAATTAAATAACCGATAAAAATCTAAGACACCAAAGGAGAATAGTAAAGCAGCGATATTGTCAATTTCTAGAACTCAATCATCGACGAACAGAAACGCAAAACGTAGGACGTGTGAGAATATTTTTTTGTTTGTTGCTTCATATAAAAAAATGACACCGCTTGTGCACGTGGTGTTCAACAAAGAAAAATGATCATGTCGAGGCAAAGACGACGAACAAAAAGCAACCGAAGAATGTGGTCGGGAAACACAAGAGAGAAAAGTAAAAAGAAAACGCCGGTTTTGTCTGCAAGTCTCACCATGGAGTAGAATAGCATAGATGTCGGTTCTTTGAGATTGCTATTGTACTTCTCTTTTACTTCTATGTTCAATGCAGCCAAGTTTTTCATTGTAGCGGTTGAATTTCAATTCCGACCTTTAATAATTTTTCTTGCCTATCGATACTATAAAATATTCAAAGAGAGTATTACAAGATTTTGTATTTCTAACTCTGACATATTGTTTTTGATATAGCACAGCAATGGAATGCCATCAAGATCAACCTTTTAGAGATATATATTTGGTTGTTACAAAAAAGACTCTCATATGGTATTAAAATAATTCGTCTAGCATAAGCGTGAATAGACAGAAAATTATATCATTAAAGCATTTATAAAAAATGTGGAAACTCATTTTGTTTTGAACTACAAGATTCAACTATTCGTACTGTTTTGAGAGTGTGGGTGTGTTCATCATTCTCGTTGCTTTTCTCTACATGACTATCCACATCCACACCCAATCCTAAAAGATACGTTAAGTTTTCTATACAAAGCTTCCTTCCTTCAGAGAGTTTTGTCTTTCAAATGAACTATTGTCCAAATGAATTCCATTGTATTGATTGATCATCGATCATATACTTCATATTGTTAATAAAAACAAGTGATTTCCTAGAAAGAAACTGCTGCTAAGCATCGATCGCTGTAGAAAAAAAGTATGATTCAACTTTCTTTTTATGCTATTCTATTGCGCTAGGAATCTACATAATAAATCGTACGTAAAACAGGACAATTTTCAAGTTCGACAAGACTGTAATCAAGCCGATTACCATATGATTAATTTACATCCGTTTATATGAGTCACCAGAACATACAGGCAGTTGTTTGCAAAATGGGAAAGTAGACAGCGTATATATACCTGTTATATTTCTTCCTCAATTGGACATTATAGAAGTATGAGAAACTTTGAAAGAAATTTGTTTTTTTCACACAACGATAGTTTTGATGAATATCGAAAATTGACAAATATTGCTCATTGGATTTATCCTATTTGGTCAATAACATTTATAATCATTGGTACACTAAGTAACTCTGTCTCGATAATTATATTTTTTCGTTGGACCGATCAATTCTCAATATATGTTTATTTTACTTATCTGTGTTTAGTAAATATTCTAATAATTAATGTTGATATCACATATCATTATCTTCTACCATATATAACTGATGGTCGAATGTTCTTACAATACGTTCTTCCATTTACATGTAAATTTTTAGTATTTTTCACTTTTTTTCTACGTTATATATTCATTTGGCTTATNGTTATGATTAATATTGATCGTTGTTTATATTTAACAACAACAACATTAAAACTTTTGATATGTCGTCGACGTTCAGCTAATATCATCAGCTTAGTTATAGTTATTTTTTCTTTTCTTGTCAATGCTCATTTTCTTATCTTTTTAAAAGATCCAATAAGAATTGAAAGTTCGTCAAGAAAAGCGTGTATGTTGGATGGCTTTTATTACTATTGTGAATCAAGAAATAGACATTTTGAAAATTTCTATAAAAATATTTGGCCTATTTATAATGTAATCATATTTGCTCTTGTTCCTGTTTTTATTATATTTATTTGCTTTTTACTTATCGTTCGTAATATTTATTTATCAAAGCGAAGAATATTTGATTTTGATGAAAGACGTGATTCAATTATTTCTGGTTCAAAACAAAATGATCGCTTATGTTCAATAGGAAAAGTTTTAATCTATCTCGATTTACTTTTTCCAGTTACCATATTTCCTGTGCTTTTCTTTCAAATTTACATTAATTATTATCCACCGAAAACATGTCTAAATATTGGTATTATTAATTTGATTCTGTCTATGGGCTATTCGATAAGTTTTATCAAGAATACATTTGCATTTCTTATATTTTATTTCACCGGTGGTAGATTTCGTCGTGCTTTTTCAAATTTAATTTACCATCAGAATTCTTATATTGGCAGTTCTACTCGTTAATTAGTTTATTATTTTTCTTCCGTTTTACGAAAACACAATCTAGTAGTTTAGACTTTTGGTTGTATTATTTATTCAGGCAGCAAATCTAAAATAAAATTTCTTAATTCTTGCAGTGTCACTTGTACAGAAAACTATTTATGAAAGACTCTCCACAGTAGGATAGAAAGCACTAAGGCAGAGGAAACTACAATGATACTGGAACTAGAAATTTTACGAAGTGATAAACATTTATTTCGTTGAATTGTAATGCGTATCTGTGTTTACATGAAATATACTAGAAACAAATTTTCTATGGTGTAACATCTCTCGGAATATTGCTGCTGTGATTACCTGTTTTGCTATCATAGAAAACAACACATCAGCTTACTTGTTCTATCTAAAACACGAAAATAGATTATGGGCTCTTCAAAACCGACATTGAAGTCGTGCTGCACTGCTGAAAATTCATAAATCGCTCAATATACAAATGGTTTAGATAAATTGTACACTGATAATTTAATCCAAATGTCGACAAGATCTCTTCCTATATGATTGTATGTATCCTTGTTGATCTTCGCTCTTCATCACCTGATAGTATTTCATTTGTGGTATTCAGCAAAGAAATAAGTCCTCCGCAAGATTGATGATCCGCAGATATATTAGTGTTTGTTAACTGAGAATTCCTAAACTATAAAGAAACTATAACCGTTGCTATAATCATCAGTTTCTCCATTCATTGCAATAGGCTTCGTATTCTTGCGTTTAGCTGGAGAGATTTCGGATAAAGAAACTTGTAAGGGTAATACCATCTCTGAATACTATATTATTTTTCAATTTAACATTCGGAAGCATATCATACTTCTCTAAATTTTTCTATTCATAAAAGCAATTGATCTCTTTAGTAAATGATATTTTATGCGGCACATTTTTTACGGTCATACAGATTTATATTAAAATATAGCTACATGCTCTTAAATGAGTCAATAGCAAGTATATGCTGCTTATTCCAACACGAGGAAGTAGACAGCACATATATAACTACTGCTTCTTCCTCTATTCGAGGCCATAAAAATATGAGAAACTTTGAAAGAAATTTGTTTTTTTCACACAACGATAGTTTTGATGAATATCAAAAATTGACAAATATTGCTCATTGGATTTATCCTATTTGGTCAATAACATTTATAATCATTGGTACACTAAGTAACTTTGTCTCGATAATTATATTTTTTCGTTGGACCGATCGATGCTCAATATATGTTTATTTTACTTATCTGTGTTTAGTAAATATTCTAATAATTAATGTTGATATCACATATCATTATCTTCTACCATATATAACTGATGGTCGAATGTTCTTACAATATGTTCTTCCATTGACATGTAAAATTTTAGTATTTTTCACTTTTTTTCTACGTTATATATTCATTTGGCTTATTGTTATGATTAATATTGATCGTTGTTTATATTTAACAACAACAACATTAAAACTTTTGATATGTCGTCGACGTTCAGCTAATATCATCAGCTTAGTTATAGTTATTTTTTCTTTTCTTGTCAATGCTCATTTTCTTATCTTTTTAAAAGATCCAATAAGAATTGAAAGTTCGTCAAGAAAAGCGTGTACGTTGGATGGCTTTTATTATTATTGTGAATCAAGAGAAAGATATTTTGAAAATTTCTATAAAAATATTTGGCCTATTTATAATGTCATCATATTTGCTCTTGTTCCTGTTTTTATTATATTTATTTGTTTTTTACTTATCGCTCGTACTACTTATTTATTGAGACAACGCAATGCTATGACTTCTGCTTCAAGACAAAATGATCGCTTACGTTCAATAGGCAAAATTTTAATTTGTCTCGATTTACTTTTTCCAGTTACCATATTTCCTGTACTTTTCTTTCAAATTTACATTAATTATTATCCACCAAAAACATGTCTAAATATTGGTATTATTAATTTGATTCTGTCTATTGGCTATTCGATGAGTTTTATAAAGAATGTATTTGCATTTCTTATATTTTATCTCACAAGTCGAAAATTTCGTCGTGCCTGTTCATCGTTTATATGCTGTACGAATAAATTTGCTGTTGGTTCGACACACTAATTATTTTATTCGTCTTGTTCTGTTTGACAATAAATATTATATTGCTATTTTAATCAAATCCGATTCTATCAGTTGTTAAACCTTGAAAATTTCAGAATTCAACCAATGATTAGAAAGAATTAAGGAAATACTGAATCACGAAATCCTATCACTTCCTAGAACATGCCCACATTACATACACCCTAAAGATTTATTGGAGAAAAATAGAAAATAGCCCAAATAATAAGATGATCACTTCCAAATGTTTTCAACGCATCTTCAAGTGATCGATCTGAATCATTCCATCCTTTTCCACATTGAATTAATTGAACTTTTTTCGAATCATAACAAATATAATCAATAGAAGAATTTGTTCGATTCCAAAATGGATCAAAATAACAAGTTGGAATAATCTTCTCTTCTTGAAAAACATTTTTATATTCATTCCATTGAAATTCATTATAAATTTTATAATCAGCATTAAAATCACCAACGATAATCGATGGAGATTTGGAATAATCTCCGAGTAATTGATGAAATTTATCATGAACCATTTTTGATTGTGATACTGAATGAGTAAAATCTAAATGTAGATTAACCAATGAAATATTCGTTGATGGTATATGAACAATTTGAATTGCTTCACCACGTTCACAATCGAGAATTCCATTGATTATTTTCACTTCTGTAAAATATTTCCAATCTTTGTGAATTAAAGTCAATAGTCCATTTGGAATTGATGCAGCTGTTGGATTATTTGGGGAAAATTCATACAGATAATTTCCATCGAGTTTCTCTTCGAGTAGATGAATCGTATCTTCTTGTGCTTCTTGAATCATTATAACATGACAATTCAATGAAGAAATATGAGAGACAATTTTATTGATTCTTGTCTGATAATCCGAAGCTAAATGATAGAGAGTTGGATACCATTCTTGATTAACCCAACAAGGAGCTAAAATATTCCAACTTATTAAGGATAAATTATTATTTTCGTCTTTATTCATCGTTTATATTCTAAACGAGAAATTTGCATTTATTTCTACGTTTCGAATTAATGAAATTGATCATTTTCAAAAAGCAAAAATATGCGTATCTTGACTTGGAAATCTTTTCTTTTTTAGTTGTTCGATTTCAAAATCCACCATTGACTGCACAGCACAGCACGATATAACGACGACAACGAATGACAAATTTTCCGTCAAAACAAACGAAGCTTTTTGTAACGGTATCTTATTGGTCGGTTTCTTGATAAAAACTAGTAAATCATTGGTGTATTGTGAAACTCTACCTGCTCGCAGGTAGAGATATATCATTTTTATATGAACGAACCCTACTATCGATTAGAATGAAAAAAAGCTATAGCTACTATCAATGGAGAAATTAGAGACGAAGTTTCTCGGGTTCAGATAATTTACATACACTTTTTTCCCATTGCAAGAAAATGATATCGAATCTCTGTAAAACGAAAAAGAGGACGTTCGAAACAGGAACATGTACATTTGCATACCTTGATATGTCAAGATAAAATGAATGTGTGAAAAACATTCTTCCTCTCTTTCCACATTCATATGGCATGAATATAATTATTGAAAAAATATTCATTTTATGGGAAATATTTTTATGACAATATATCATCTATTCAATCAGCAGTCCCCAAAGACTGAGAAATAGAAACTCCTAATCTGCTGAAGAATTATCAGTGCAGCGGTGATACTTCCTAGAGGAAATGGGTATCAACCATTGCTTTCCTCTCAGTTCCACCATTCACGAAAGTAGTGATATTACTTTTTTAAATAATTTGTACGCGGTACTATTGATATTCACAATTTTGCCGGTAAAAATAAATGTAAAAACAAAAATTATCATGAATATGCCATATTTTTACCTTTAGTATGCAAGGAACTGACGAGAAATTCCTTGTTCTCAGTCCTTGAACACCCCTCGCTCTCTTATATTTATTAGTCTAACAGATGCTGAAAATAGCGTTTACGTCACAACTGTTCAATTTATACCTTCAGTCGTTGGAAAAATACTTTATTGAGGATGTAGGTGTGATTCTTCTCTTCCCCTTCATCCGCAGAATTACAACTTCGCACCCATATCCTAAAGATGTTCAACATCTTCAAAAACAACAACGTGATGCGGAAAAGATGGTAGCTAATTTATGCAAATCAAATCGTAAAAGTATTTATTATAATTTCCTAAATAAAATTCGTTTTTAGGTCGTGTTCTTCGGCTTGTGTCGAGTATTATGTTGACCACAAGCGATCACACACGACCAAAAAGACTATAAAGTAAACTATCTTTTGTTGACGTTTCCGACCGTAAATCACGGTACGTTGACATATTGGCATGTCCCGTATTACGCCCGCCTTCTGCCTTATCGTAAACGGTTAATCACGGCCATAATACGGTCGAAAAACAGCTTTAATACGGTGCATACCAAATGGCGGAAATATTAACTGAAACGGTCGTTGATGACTGCGTCCTTCATGTGAAAAATNATGGAACAAAGCAAAGAAAATTATTCTTTATATCAAGAATTAATATCATATGATTCAGTTACAGAAATTTCATTACTTGATTTTTCAAATTATTGACTCGATATTTATGACATTGATAAGTTATTGATCAAAATGAATAAATCAAATAGTAAATTTGATATAAATAATACTGAGTTTGTGTGTGTGTGTGTGTGTGTGTGTGCGATGAAGGGATGGCAGGGTGTGGGTGGGTTGGGTTAAGTGGTGCGTATGAATATAACACATCGAAGAGTTCAAAATGAACAATCAGATGACTTGTCCATGAAAGTAAATCAGAATTCAGATAGATGCAACCACGTAAATATGTTTCAACTAGTATGAATAACTTGCCTAAAAAGATCACCAGATCAAAGCAAAAATCGAATAGAGATCTTCCAATTACCGGTCGGCAATTCGACCGTTAAACTATTTGATTTTTTTCTACAACGAAAAGTTTCGTTGCATATTCGAACATTCATTCGAGCCAGTGATATTGTCAGGACAGTAGTGTTCAGTGAACTGCAAATTTAAAACTCTCATCGCTGCACGAGAAATTCAATTTTTTATTCGTTTATCGGAAAAATTGTCCGTAGTAGCAGAACAGAACTTCTGTCCACAATAAAAAGTTTATCAGAGCAATAGAATCACTTCTTCCTTCGATCGATTCGGAAGAAAACCATAAAGTAGAATAATTGTAACAATGTCTTTTAAGCTATGGATGAATATTATATAGAAGAAGATCCTACGACTATTTCCGTGCTTTCTCCAGGCACTCATTAGGCAGGTTTAGCTACTGCATACAATTTAAAAGAAAGAAATTTTGAAGGAATACAGCGTCCAAATATTTCTGAATTGAATTAACAAAGAAAATATTCATTTATAAAATAGACTGAAATAAGCAACCATCACACAATGTACATTTCATTAGAATTTTGATAAAATAAATTATCACGTGGCAAGTTATCAGTACGAATGAGAAAGAGATATAGGTTCAGATAACTCTCGACTGGGTGTGAATGTTGATGTCTAGACAACTTGTTCTACACTAGCTTACATTCACACCCTTTCGTTCAATCTGTTAGTGATGCTGCTATATCGCTAAAGTTTGGAATGAATCGAATATAAAAATCTGCAGTACGAAAGAAAAATCTTATCTTTGTTACATTACTTGGTCTTGGTCAATGCTTGACAGTAATACATTTTTCATTGACTTTAATGCCATATGATGCGATATAAAAATAAAACTATGTTTTAGGAATCAATAATTTAATCATTTGTACAGAGATTTGAAACGGTTTGCACTCTAAATCTTTTCTGGATATTGCAGAAACTGTCAATATATTTTATTTGGATTTATTATAAATTATGTGATAAAGGAAAAAACCAAAAGATAAAGTGACAATGAATACTAGCAATATAATGTATGGACAAAAACTACGCTTTCTTAGATGAATAATAGAATCGTCGATATCAAATATATCTTCAGTCAACATGGGACCGTAATTTGATTCATATTGAGCAATATAAAAATCTTGTTTGTCTTCTTTGGATTTTATGATTTTACACAGTGAGCGATACTTATGCGAATCCATTTCGTTCGACTCTTCCATCAAACAACGTATGTATGATGCCACTCCAACCTTAGCTTCTTGTTCTGTTAATGGCCTACTTTTATCCACGTTGAAGTCTTTTACACAGGGGCAGGGTGTGGGTGAGGATTTCTTTATAGCAGTAGATTTAGATCAGTAGTATGGACGTATTATTTTGATATCAATGCATTTCCCCTTGATAACTACTTAAATTGACCAATGTAAACGCATGTACTCGCTCACATCTTCCCATGTGAATGAATAGGACAGTGAATCCTATCTGATATCATGGGATTCGACAAGTCGACAAAATCCGATCAGATTCCTGGTCACGGACCTACTAACGGAGCCGACGGAAAACAAATTTTCTTAATCACTAATGAATAAGCATATGGTGCCAACAGAACACATGGGTCGAATGGTCATGTTGTATTCTGTTAAATTCCGACACTGGAATCTATCGGATTCCAATAGTAGGGTTCCGATTGTAGGTCCCACACCCGGATATCGATAGGATTTCGTCGGTTTAATGAAATCCATACTATATCCGATAAGATTCCGACACGAATCCGATAGCACTCCACTATCGGAATCATTTTCCTAGGTTCATTTGTGGTATAGTAGTTTGAGAGTCAATATTAGATTGTTTTTTCAAAATGCTGCTACTGTCGAAGCATCTATTCGAATCTGATCTCAGAAAGTGGCTAGCTTACGCCAGCCACTATTGTCTACATGAAGAGTAAACAACAATATTGCACGTGAAAATAATTGGTTTTTCTTTCTCCCCATTTTAAGCAACTGAATTTCACGTCTGCGATGCAATTTCAATAGCAATTGTAGTCATCGATGATTGGCGTAAGATGCAGAGCACAAGAAATATTTTTGTTTCTCGTAGTCACTATGTGGAAAAGAAACTACTCAATCAGTTGAGGGTTGAGTGAGGGTGAAGTGTACAGAGCAAACATTAGTTGCTTGTTAGTTGCTCAAAGGATTCATCAGATGACTGGGGTTGTTTTCTGTGTGTGCGTGCTTAGATGAATAAAACTCCACGTTGTCTTATATCTCTATGTGACATTAATCAATCAGCTAATCTAAACTCTTGAGGGTGTAAATGTCGGCGTAAGTATTGATAATGACCCAGGCGAGCGAAAAATAGTAAAAAAAGAAGGGTTCATAGGTGAAGTTGGACGAAGATCGACATTATTAAATAACTGACGAGCGTACAGATGATATAACATTATATAGGGATAGATTTAGGTCTGCTCATAGAGTCTAAATTATAAAGTGACTTCTGTCTAATTAGCTGCCAAAGAAGAATTAGTAACAATTAAACTATTTTGACTAACCAGATCGAGGTTTACGGAATCCATGTACGGTCGTAGACGGCCATGTGCGTTCCGTTTATCTTCGTACACGATCGTATTTGGACGTAATATATGGCTCAGTATTACGATCGAATATCTTCATGTCTGATACGAAGAAATACGACATAATATGAAGCAAAACGGAGATTGTAAAGGGACTCGGTGTGTAATAATCGTAAACTACAGTCTTTTTCTCTTCGTCTATTGTGGTATTTCGCCGTAAACGACCGTGTTTGTTCGATCTGAGTAGTCAAAAATGTGCTACGCGAAAATAAAACACAATATTTATCTTGCGGGTGAGTATATAGATCTACGTATTTAAGAATTAATTAAGCATATAACAGATTGAAGGTTTTAATTTAGTAGTAAATGTGGTGTCGCAAAACCTCTGGTGTATTTTATTTCGATCGCTTTTTGACGACCTTCAACACGTGATCTGTGAACTACAACTAATTTTGTACTAGTTTGATATCCGGATTTTTGAGAAAAAGACTAGAACGATGACTAGTCTTTTTACCCGTTCTTTGCTATCCCGGGGAGCTAATTGTGAATCCGAGTGCGAGCCACAAGTAGGCGAAGAGATTCACATGAAGTTGGATGCTTTCAGTCTCACACATTCACGCTGAACAATAAAAATTGTAGACATATACACACCTCTCTCGTGTTTGAAGGCTAAGACAACTTCCCATACATCCGCCGACAAATCCATACCCAGTTTCAGTAATAAGACAGGGTCATAAATCCTATTCAAGCTGTATTTACATAAATAAATAAATAAATAATCGATCGTAAACCCTTTTCCCAATAGTGTGGTGATGCAATGAGCTACACAATTCGTGTTCGCATATAAATGAAGAGCTGAATACATTATATAAATTCAGACGCATATGTGAATACCTAGAAAAGCGCCACCCCTGTTGAAACAAGCACGAAAGAAAAGATAAAAATCAATCTTTTGTTTTCTGTTTCTTTGAGCATGAATGTGGTTTTAAAACTTTTTCATTTATATTCAAACTCAAAATAGGCACCTTCCCCGTGACGTGCCTATCCAGTGATATATCGGGAAGCAGTCGGGCGTAGAAAATTTTGAAATAAAATAATAGATTCGAATTATACTTTGAAGCATTAAGCTGTGGAAAGCCTGTCTGTAGCAACGATTAGTAAAATTCAAACAAGACCATAATGTCTAACTCTTCATACTTTGACAGACCCAACACGAATCAAAGAGTAAGCAAAGCAAGACAGTAAAAATATTAGGACCATTTGAATATTCAGCATAGATTTCAATATGACAGACCGGCAAATAGTACACTACGTCCAAACTTTGGAAGTGAAACGGCTGAAAGTTCAGTATCAATCACACACATTCCGGCAGCTGTAAGTCGTCAGACCATAATTGCTTTTGCCGAGCAGTTCGGTGAATTGTCGATGGAGCCTCATATTACTCCAAGTGATGGTGAGTTGAAATAGTGAGCAAACTTATGTAGCATTGATGAATATTATAGGAAAGCTGAAAAAGGTAGCCTACATCACGTTTACGACTAAATCAGCTTTTCAACTTTGCATGGACAGCCAACGAAGGCAGGCCTCTATGATCGATGGATATCCTGTAAGTATCCAGCGATGGATGCCGGCCGGAATTCTGTTCGAAAGGACCAATCGTTTATTGATTTTTGTCCAGCCAAGTACTTCAGGGTGTACCTTAGATGAAAATGAACTTCGTGGGTATTTTCAAACGAATTATGGCCAAGTAAAAGCTTTTGGCTGGAAGTTTGAGAATGTGGCAACAATTGATTTTGAAGAGTGAGTGTATCATCATGAATTGTAGAAATTTCGTGTTACAAAATCTCTCTATAAAGCTATGATTCAGTTGATCGGGCTCTCATAACTTCTTTGACACATACAATCAATGGAATCACAGTTAGATTGGAAAAAATGAGATCGGTGAACATGAGACAAGCATGTGAGCAATAGCTATATTTATATTTTCTTTCTATGATTTAATATTCACGGCATTTTTATCTGAGTAGACGAGAATGCTGTCGCTCCAAATGACATAAATTTTTGCGTCCATGTAAAAAATATACCACCTCAAGTGAGTGGTGAGCAACTAGCGACACTTTTTGGCAGTCGCGTGTGGGATGTACTCATTCGAAAGGGCAAATTCGTGGATGTAGATCCATTCGAAGCGTGGATTTTAAAACTTAATTCAATGGCGAAAGCTCAACAGCTGGCTGAATCAATCAAAATTATCGACGGGATCAATATCGAATGCAATGCTGAACAAGAGCCACTGAATGAATGGACATTGTGCTCTGGCAATCGTGATGGTTGGTGCAAACATGGCAACAATTGCATATATCGACATATCACATGCACATACGGTGACGAATGCACCATTGACCAATGTCCATACAGTCATTCGACTCAGAGAGCCATCGTACCAAATCCACGATATCGTTCGGCGGGGTACGTATGTTTAATTGTATTACTTTTGAAAAACAATATATGTGGTGTCAAATTTGATGAGTCCGACCAGTAGTCTATTCAATGAATGTGAAGGAAAATATTAGATAATATAGATTAACTGCCCAATTCATTTGTATGGACATGTATTCTTTTTAAATCTAATCAAATAGTTGCAGACCTTGTTGTATATTGAATTGGACAGGACGATAAAATAGTCGTCTCCAACAAACTTTTAATAGGATGTATGTTAAACTTCTTTTAGCCTTTTCACAGACCTATAGACCAACAGTACCGTATAAAAATTGATGGTCTTCCAAGCAATATGACGGCGCTAGAACTTTTGACAGAATTAAAGAACCAACCCCTCAATCTACTTAACTTGATTGAAACTCCTGAAATGCCAGCAGGTTCAACTATTCGACATTTCTATCTTACTCGACAAGCAGCTGAAAAGCTTGCACGTAGGCGAATTTACGAATGGCATGGTTATATAATAAGAGTAAGCTACATAGTTAAATGTCAACTTGAATACGATCGTGCTCCCATCGAACAAATTCCATCGAGTCCCTCTATAAATAACAATGGTGGTCATCAACTTTCTACTATATTTGCACGTAACTTCTTATTTCCAACACTAATATGATATTCAGAGAGGATGTCACTATCTATAGCATTATCACCCGGAATCAATGAAATCATTGGAATGCCTTCTGAATGGGTGTGGACGAATCGAAGACTTGGTCATACCATGAGCGAAGTTTATTTGGTTTATTCAAGCGAGTCGAACGACAATCGTCTTGGCGCGATGAAATTGTATCGTCATTCAAGTAATCTAGAGTCAATGCGAGCTCGTCGAGAATTATTAGCACTACAAGCACTCAAAAGTATGTATAGAAAAAACACATCAATTCGATGCTTCACAAATTCAGTTCTAAAAATATTTCGTAACTAATACAACTACGACTAATTAACAAGTGCCCCTATACGCCTTGATTTAAGAAAGATTCCTATTTTTCTCATTCTATTTTGATTGATTCGGAATGATGGAGAATATTGCGAATTTAAAATTTTTATAAATACAGTAGAATTCATGCAAAACAATAATGGTCACGAATGGCAATTTTCAAGAACCCAAGCACTTTTGACTTGACAAAATATTTGTTCTATTATTGTATATGTTACAGTTAGATTTTGTGAAGAGGTATTTTTTAAAGTATTCGTTTAAGGAGATTGTTTTCAGTATACCATTGGTAGACTAACATTTTTTCTTCTTTTAATGAATATTTTCCGTTATGACCTATATATTTATGAAATAACTATCTATTACCAAATGTTAAAGACCCTATTGCATGCCAATATTTCCATTAACGTGAACAACTGACTTCATGGGGTATTCGAATTTGCGGCAAACTCAAAATGCTTATACCGCTATACTGTTATAGTGTTATAGCGGTATAGCGGTAGCTGGATGTCACACATCCCTTACAGGGACACAGAGACAGGGGAGAAGGTACACCCACACTAGGTACCCCTCCCCTACACCCACACTAGATACCCATCGTATGGTATAGTAGTATAGCGGTATACGGTTTATACCGCTATACCACTACAGTTTTTATTTTGTCACAAATAGAGATGATTTTAATGAATTCGATTTTCCCTCAAATTCATATTCCTCATCATATGGAACAACTGGATTTCTGATCTAAATTCCAAGTATAGATTGTGAATGACTATTGTCTAGAATGAAAATCTGAAGTCTGTATGAGATTGTTAAATTCTTTTATTTGTGTGTTTTTACATATGTACCCGCTAAATAAAAAGAGTTCTTCACATTAATCCATGCCAACATTTTTTTCAAATTGATTTCATCGATCATTCCTCAAACAGAATTAGCAACACGCTTCGAAATCACTATCGAAAACATGAATAAAACCTTCCAAAATAAAAACACGACAACTTTTCATCATCTCTCAAAGCTGTATCTAGTATAACATGTTACCTTTTTGTTTTTAGGATATTAGGTGAAAGTTTTGGATTTTGAGCATGAATTTTAGATAGTAAAGAAATAGTAGAGTTATCAGCCTTCGTGCATTTTCACATGCAAATAAATATGAAACCTTCATGAAAATGTTTTCAAGACAGTGCTGGGAGAAAACCCAGAAGTCACTGTTTATCCCTTGATTTTAGATTCCGAAGCTTCAAAAAATTGTTTTTCTACAGTGGGATCACCTTTTAGATTTCGTGATAGACCTTTACAAACATGATTAGAGATTATGTTTAGATGAAGCATCTGTCGTATCGATATATCAAAGCAATATTCTTGATGTTACTCGAAAGGAAGATGCACCGATGTGGATAATAACTGAATTAGTTTCGGAGTCAACTTTCAAAAATTATGTTGATAAGCACAAGTCGCAGATCACACTTCATGTTGTATTGTCTCTGACGCGTCAATTGCTTAATATTATTCAACGATGTCACAAGGCTCGTGTTATTCATCGAAATCTAGAACCGAATAACATCATGGTACAACATACTCAAATTCATGCGTCAGTCGATGAAGTTAAGCTGATACTGATTGACTTTGATTTGTGTTGGATCGATAGCCAGCAATCACAAATAAATGAAGAAGATGATTTAAAAATGATTGAGTATGTAATCAAACGACATTCCACCGATAGTGTGAATCAAACATTTGATAATATTTTCTCTAAATTAACACACTATTTATCATCCAACGGTCAATTGAATAATCCCACACTGGACTCTACTGGTGTTTGCTGTATTTTATATTGGTTAATAACTGGTAAATGGCTCGATCAAATGAGTACGGTTAATTTTTGTTACCAAGCAAGTGATCTTGAACAAATCATTAATAAGAAACTAGGTAAGACCGTAAGAGTACAAAAACAATCTGATAATGTATCTTATTAGGCGATATTGACGATACAACAAAAGTGAACGAACAACTATTACACACATTTGATCGTGCTTTCGGTCCAGTTGACAATAGATGGCATGTAGATGAATTAGTTGAGCATTTGACTACGATTGATACTTGTCTTAACGATTTTGAAACAGTACATATTGATAAATTTTTCCCCGCACCATCCACTATGGATATGTTACCTCTTGATGATCCCTATTCTCGAACAGTTACAATGCTTGCTCGAATAAAACAAAACTTTACTCAGCAGTACACAACTGTTGCCAAATGGTCACATGATAAGAATTGGTGGTCAATCAAAACTCACGGTAACGAAGTGAAAAATATGGACGAACTTATTTACAACCATCAAGAACGACATTGTACAGTACCGATTGTATGCATAGCAAAGATTGAACATGATCAGACAAGCCTTTTCCTTACAACTGCTCTCTCAGATAGTATCACTTCACTAAAACCGATATGCAAATTAGATAATGAGACGCCGGATATGAACTTCAGCCCATATTACAACAATGCTATTAAGAAACTAGTGATTGAATGGCTCAAACGAGACATATAAACATTGGCAAGACCTAAAACTCTTTTGTGTATCCTTTCAATGGCAGATCTATGTTTTTTTCTCTCGTGGATTCAATCAGAACAATTTTAACATGAAAAATGATGAAAGTTTTCTTCCATAAGACTGGTCATGCCTGATTACTGACACCTACAATGACCAGGCCCTAACCCCTTTGTAATCGGTGTTATAAAAATAGGGAAGAGATTGTAGTCTTCTTCATTTAGTATCCTATTAGCAAATATTAGATACTAATTAGCGGCTGTGACGCTAAGGAGAAACAGCAAAATCTTGCTCTTCAACTTCATTCGCCTACACAGTATTCTCTTGCAAGAAATTACATAAAAAGAAATTAAAGAACTTTTATCTGTGTTATTTCTAACAGAAATTCTGGTTTTTCTGATTCCGCCGTTTCAGATATGTTCTTATTTGAGTTAATATAAATGTCTGAAGTCGTATCAGGAGGTCTATACTGTTTCTATCAAAATAAACAAAGAACTGAATTATTTCAGTTAGAGAAAGACATTCGCAACTAAGTGAGATGATAATAGATATTATAATAAGTACGAAAACTAAATACAACCATAGATGAATATGAGTATGTCGATTTCTATATACTTCATATCTTTAGTGGCGCCCACTCGCAGCCACAGCCGCAATATATACTTAATATAAGAAAATAAAATAAAATATATTATTGGAAAAAATCGAATAGCCGGTTTTCCTTTGCATGTTTCTTAAAATCTATTTTTTTAACATTGGTTTCATTTCAAAGGATATATATCTGTACAGTTCAACTATATATATTAGTCAGCACCGACATCGCATGGTGCCGTTTTGACCCGATTTTTCGAGTCATTCACCGGACGGTAGAGCGGCCAGTTTTCATTACTTAAGTTATCGTATTCTAAAGTGGTCGCTTTGTACTCATCATCGTCATTAACTGTTTGAAAATTTGCAAATAGTTTATTGTTTTGATATTCCTTCCATTGATTGTTTCCTGTTTTCAAAAAATATCCGTTACAATGATGATAACGGTAGGGCGCATCCCAATAACCATTCGTATTTTCTGCAATTAAAAACATTCTATTTGGTTGAGAACCCCACGACAAACAAATATCGTTGCTATCTTTATAAAAATAAACATAAAGATTTCTCGAACGATCGAACATTTTAACACAATGTGGAATAGATTCTGCACAACTCGACTCGACGGCCAGGGTATCAATACATTGTAATTGAATTATTTTTGCATCTTTGATAATATTCTGAACAACAAAACCACTATATGGATAAAATAGAACTTCTTCTTCTTCTGGACATGCAGAATATTTTGAAATATCACTACGATATGTCCAGTCATGCTCTGCTGCATGGATTTCAAATATATAGTCACCAAAACCATCGGCTACATCTTTATTTCTTGATGTACTTGTAAATGTTGGCCATAAAAATTGTGAACCTATTTTATATTCTTCGTTCACCTGTTTACTATCAATAGATAATCCACGATACACTATAATAATTTCGTTGCTATGATTATTCTTAATTGCCATTCTTAAACTATTGATAAATCTTGCATGTTTTTTCAATACTTCATAATTATCATCAAGAAGAGCTGTGTTAATAAGTTGATAATAGTTTTCGTCTTCGTCACTCCATTTTGAACAAACAATTTCTTCAGGATCACATAAGCTATTTATTTTGATTATTTCACGATAACCTGGACGACGAAATGTAGGTGTTAGAAAACGTGAAGTTGTACACGAAAATTTTTCGTTATTATGTTTAAATGTTGTCATAATGTAACGTTGTTTTTATGCACTGTATGATGCGAGAGATAATGTGAAGCTAAAATGATACAATCAATGAAATCAAAACAAAGTTCGCACTTGCTTTTATAAGTTTGAGAAAACAAAAAAGGTAGCCATTCACGCATAGGAAATAATTTTCCTCTACCTTTGGAACTAACACTAAGAAGGGAGGGATGTGTCAATATAGATACAAATTGTAGTCGTATATATTTCTATCAACTAGTATGCAATACCATCTAATAATCAATGTTAGTATGTACTTGTATCGATGCATCTCTAAAATATTAACTTGAATAAGCCACTATTGCCGACGCGAAGAATAAACAACAAAATCATACGTGAAAATAATGCTTTTTTTTCGTTCTACTCACTTTATTTATACAACTGAATTCTACCTCTGCGATTCAGTTTCAATGCTAAAAGTAGTGGTTCATGATTAGTGTGAGACTCAGAGCAGAAGAAATGTTTTTGCTCTTCACAATCATTGTGTGCAGAAAAAATACAAAGTCATGCGTTGATTGATGGAAGACGACGTGTACAGAACAGCTATTATTAGTTACTTCCTTTTCTAAAGAACTCATCACACGAATGGAGTAGGCGTACGTGTACATAAATTGATTAAAAAACACACTGTCTTATATGTCGATGTATGTTAATCAATAAGCTTTATCAAGGCATTAGATTTGGACGAAATGGAAATGAGTTATGAGAATTCCTAAACAATTTTGATAGAAATCTAGTTACTGAAAATCCGTGATTTGCTGAGTTTCTATCACTATATATAGACTGGCAGTAAGAGACTTATCATAAAAATTCAAATTTCAATGTATCGAGGTTAAATTTTCAATAAGTTCTGTCGATTTTTTATGTTTCATTGGCTCTTTTCTGCAAGTGAAGCAAAACCTAATGAATAAATTATCGTTCAAGTACATTTTATGACTTTATTCGAATAAAAATAAGGTTGCATTGAAATTATGAAAAATTAATATATCGTGTAATATATTTAGATCCAAACCAAACTCACATACCCGACATTAAAAAATTTGATGTGACTTACACAACTTTATTTTGTACTCAATTTTCCTTTCAAACCTCGTCACTTATTTCTCTTTGTTTTATTGTTGTTGCTTTATTCCACTCCATTTATTAAATTTCCGATTACCAAAATATTTCTTTATATTAGCATTTCGCTCTTCGCATGCAAATAGATCTTGCATTTGTTGTATTTTCTCTTTGTACTTATTTTCAATGCATCGGATCCATTCAGTTTGCTTAATATTGATTTTCATATGAAGATGCGAATGACTACGATATTTTCCATGATTTAAAATCATGCTCTCCCAATTGCATCCTTCTTCATCCAAGATCACTTGTGCATCTTGCCAAAATTGTGTCATTTCTTCATCAGACATTTGTGATAATTTTTCTATGTGTTTTTGTGGTGTAATAATTAATTTATTTCTCAACTGTGCATCTAACCAAATATTTGTTGTTGGATTCTTTTTAATCAAACTTAATTGAGATAATGGATTGTTCATATCGCATGAAATACACACATCTCCTTGATCTGGACCTAAGTTATTCGCGACGCTCTTGTATAGAACATCAACCGTTAAACCATTCTGGCCTTTTGAGTATAATCTCATATGAAAATCATAAATTTGCTTCTCTTTTTCGATAATAAATATTAATTCTTGAAAATATTTTTGACTCAATTGTCGATCAACTAACTGTTTCAATGTCAAGTGACACCAAAATGAATATCCATCCTTGATTGAATGTGCAGTCAACCATGCGGGATCTATTCCATTATCAGTTTTGGTCTCATTTTGTGTTGTAGTTGATAGTTTTGAAAATTCATCAATCAGATCATCTTCTTTAGTAGCCATCGTTCTTGTTAAATCTAGAACTTCAATTTGAAATTGGCAGGCTGTACTTTTCGGTATAGTTCTCTGTGATGACATCGGGCATGATATAACAGCCTCAATTGGTGTCTGAAATGGGGTCGGAACAACCGATGTTTTATAAAGATCTCATTAGGAGATTACTGAAGTTTAAAAACAAGAGGTGATAAATCTATGAATAATTAAAGATCGACTCAATGGTGAATGCTTCCAAAATTTTAATTTTACTTCAAACGTAGTCGCTTTTTTTCTTTCTTTCATTATGAAATAACGGTAGAAACTCTTTTTGTAAACTGTACGAATAGGTTTCAGAAAAGGTTTTAGAGGTATATATTCCAGCAATTAACTTCATGGAACTACACTCACAAAGCATCTATAACCAATCGATAAATCATGTAACTCGAGGACATGTTACTAAGACAATAGTTAAAAACAAAATAAATGACTCACATGAGAGTCTGCAGTCAATTTTTGTTGATATTTAATTGAATCAATTGGAATGGTTTTCTTTTCAAGAAAAAATAAACATTTATACTAAACTAATCTATATCTATTGCGAGACTTTTACGATAATTAGAATAAAGTGGTCCACACGAAACAGGCTACTTTAGTTTGATATTTTAAAAGATGAAAAATTGAAGTCAAATTAAGTTGCTAATCAACTTTACTGTGACTAGAATAGTTATGATGCAAAATGCATGACGAAAATGATTGAAGGAATACAAACATCAATGACAGAGGAAGATTAAATCAATACCAAATGGTATCGGAAGAGAGCGTTGTAGAGAGTCATCTGTTGACGCTAAGCTGAAGCCGATATCTATGTAGATAATGCAATATTGAAATTCATTTATTTTTACTTTCCGAAATCATTTGTTTGTGATAAATGAGTATTTGAATAATGTGGCACCGTTCTGAAGGTAATAGAGAATTTTTGCAACTTTATAAGTTGACGTCCTTATTAGTACGGTAACAAGTGAATGTCTTCAAAAAAGGTTAAGGTTTCTATTGTAATTTGATTGATGAGCAATTCAGTGATTATTTTTTATGCTGATTAGTTCGAATGAAACGATGCAGAGTTTAGTTCATTGCAGTAGTGTCAAACTTGAAACTTGAATTCAATTGAAAATAGAAAATTTCAAGTTTCAATTTTCACCTCATAGCGATATATGTATGAGTCACGATTATTCAGAACGCTATTGGTTTAAAAGTTGAAAGTTGAAAATTTCAATTTTCAATTGAATTCAAGTTTCAAGTTTGACATATATGGTTCATTGAAACACACAGGTTGTGCTCTTTGAACATTATTTGTTCAGATCTCTTCATTAGTTTATAGTGAATGCAAATTTCGATTTTTTTTACCGCAACGTGATATCTTCAAATGTACGAAGGTATGTTTGATGGAGAAAATAAGAAAGTAGGTAAATCTATTTCTCCGTAAGTGTTTACATTATAACGCTACATACTTAGACTCATTGTCTTCAAGCTAATCTTTAGAATCTTTCTTGTGTTAATGCTTATATTTATTTAAAAATTAGGACATAAAAAGCAAATTATTCTATAGATAAGACGAAAATAATGTCATTCATATAATTACATTAGTGCTTTGCGAAAATTACTTTGTTTCAATTTTCTTCGCTAGTCTTTCGAGTTGATCTAGTGCTTTCTCCATTTTAGGATACATATTATTAACTTTTTCCAATGCATTCGCAGATGCATCAGCTGATCGTTTTGATTCTTTCTCGGCTTGACTTGCTGCATCAGTCATTTGATTCATGTGTTTGACAAGATCTTTATTATTTGCGATGATCTTTTTTGTTTCATCTTTCTGCGTTTCTAGCTGATCTCTCATTAGTTTCACTGTATCCTGAGCAGCTGAAGCAGTGTCTTTGGCGGCTCGCACTGATTCTTTCGCACTGATGGCCGATTCTTGGGCTGTTTGTTTAGTACGCTCAAAGTCCTGTTGAACTTTTGTACGTATTTCTAAAATTGAACGTTCTAAAAGGTCTTTCTGTTGAGTAACCGTTTGTTTGACTTGAGTTTCACATTGTTCGACTACGGCTTGAAGTTCACATTTTCGCTCTTCTGTGCTTGTTACTAATTTTTGAGTATAATCTTTGGCTTCTGATGCTTGTTGAGCAGAGAGTTTACTAGCCGTCGCTGCCTCATCTGCTTGTAATTGCGCTTTACTTGCGTCGGTTTGTGCCACTAGGACGATTGCTCGCATTTGCTTACATTCTTCTTGCAAAAATATTTCGATATCATTCAAACGTTGTTCTATTCGTTTTTCTAGTCGTCCTTCGGTTTCTTTTAATTGTTCACTCAATTTTCTCCATATTTGTTCGTAGCGTTCTTGATTGTCTTTTTTCATTGTTTCTCGATTGACGGCCGATTCGTTTTTGATTTGTTCAAAAGCAGCATTGATTGATGTTTGATAAAAGTCCGTTTTCTGTTTAATATCATCTCTCAAATTATCAACATTCGATTCAATATCGTATCGTGCTTTTTCAAGTTTTTCTTTGACATCTTCAGGATCAACAAAATACTTTTTTTCTCGAATTACTTTGGCCACTTCTTTGGCTGTTTCAGCTGTAATGAATGATTGCCGTGCTTGCTCATTACTTTGCCTTTGATAAGTTGTTGCATGTTCCATAATGTCATCGAATCGCGTCCGAATATTTTCATGTTGATTTCTATTAGCTTCTATCAATTTTCGTTCATGAATAATCGAGTTAAAGTCATTGGCATCCGATGAGAAAGGAGCAACGTACACATAACCGAAATTTTCCAAATCGTTTAATTCTATATCTTTAGAAGAATCTTTAGATATAGGATACTGATGAATGCTTCCATCGGGACCAACTACCGTAACACAGCCAATCAGATAGCGCAATTGCACTTGTACAATGATTTCTTTGTTTGAATCGCTTTTTATTCTCAAAGGAATTTTTTGTTGTCCCGATGAAACTCCGAGTACGTCCGTTACTTTTGTTGCTCTTCCTTGATCAATTGGATCTGTCTTAGCTACATAGAGCCAAAGTTGTTGCGGTAATGGTTCTGTTGGATTAATTACTTTTTTGCCTGATTTCAATGCGTCGAGAAGCCAAGCAGTGACATATTCGGCAACAATAACAACAGCCATTTCTTCAGAACCTTCGGGTCGAACATCGTAAAAGACATCTTTGATCCATTTTATTTTATCATTAAAAACGTTACTACCCTTAATTTTCCCCTTGACATCAATCGACTGTATTTGTTCTTTATAATAGAGTGTCAAAAGGCCAGCTGTGTCCGATGCTATTCGTCCGAGTTCTTCAATGTTGCCTAACGTGGAAATATTGTGCCATTCTTTATTTTGTGCTTTTTCATCTAATTTCGAAAGAACACTGGAAAATGTCCATTTCACAGCTCCAACAATCACGTCCGCTGAAACAATGACAAATGTATGAACATGAAAATGATAGAAACTATTGAAAAGGCAGTATGACTTGTACGTGAGGGTTTATAATAGAATAAAAAATACAAAAACACATGAAGGCAAAGTATCATCGAAAAAATAAGCGCATGTTGAATCCAAAAATTAAAAATCTCTATTTTGTCTTGTTATGCCAACTCATAAAGATGCCTACCTAAACCGTTGTGTTTAGAGATTTAAGAAACTCCCTTCAGTAAGCAAAGTAAAAGATTAGAGAACTCATGTTTTTTTTTCGTAATCAGAAATTTCCACTATATTGAATTCATCCATACTTCACTTTTGACTAGCTCCGAAACTACAATTAAAGTCATTGGATACAGACTGACACAATCAAAAATATTATGCATTGCTCTTAACTTATCAGAAGATCAGTATCTTTGAGAGTTGAAGTTTAATCATAATTCTCCCAAAAAAGAATCATTACATCTTTATCAATATGTCTTTTTTCTTTTTTTGTGCTTATAGACCACAGTTTTGAATGTGTAAGTACTTACAGAACGGAAAAATCGATGTCGGTACCATATTGACAACACTTGCTGCTGTTGCATACTTCGAAGTTTGTGTTGTTTGTAAATAGCCACCTTGAGCTGCCAGAACACTGTGAAAGAGTGCTTCCAACCGATTTTCAATCGTCCGATAGAATAGGTACATATTTGAATTGTTTTTGATGAAATTAATTGTATTTTGTCTACTCAATTTGGATTCTAGTTGACGCTGATATAAGAATATTGAGCATTCATACGTAGCTAGCTGTTTCTTTTGAATTTCTCTATCTTCAAACAATTGTTTAAGGTTCAAAGGCGATAGATCGTGTTCTTTCGATAATTTTTCATTTTTATCTTGAATGCTGGCCGCCAGACGTTTTTGATGATCCATCGATTGTTCTAATTGACTGTTAATTTTTGCTAAATGTTGACTAGTACTTTCCGAATCTTTTGTAATCAATATGTTCACATCTTGTTCATTACCAATAGTTTGAAGATCGCGTGAATCTTTCTTAGTATTTACTGACAGCTCAGAGAAAAACTGTCTATATGTATTAGGATCGGTAGGATCGAGCACGACAGAGCTATTAGTTATCACTTCACTGAGACCACACAAGCATGCAAGCAAGATTTTCTTATAGTCTTCTCTTAGAGTAACAACTTCACCGATTTCAATATCCGACGGCAATGTCGTTCTCAATGTCTTATTGTAGTAGGGTTCAAGAATATTTTGGATTTCGTATTGATTTGCTTTTTTCGCGATGTCTATCAATTGCTCGCATATTTGTTTCTTTTGTTCTATTGATTTGTACTGCTGTTGGCAAAACTCTTGTAAAATTTTTATGCGACCATTTCGAGATGCTTCTACAAGTACGTCATAACTATGAACGGGTTCTTTTGGTTCAGATGATGAATCATCTGGCGCTGGTACAGACTTTCCTGTTTCTATTAGTTGAGCAATGCGTGTAAATTTAAGTTTTTGAGCGATTTTTAAAGCAGTCAGACCATCTTTACTAGTTTGCTGTTTTGTTGTCGGCTACTGAGTAACAAATAATTCGACGACGGCATAGTCGCCTAAAATAATAAGCACTAATGTGAAAGGAGTACTGAGTAATTTCGATCATCCTAGTACTAGTAAAAATTTATTTTCTCGCAGCTAAAACTATTCAGCATGCTTTAATGAGTTGTTGTTGCTCGTAACTACTTGTAAAAATAAAGTGCCTCGAAACATTCTTTATACGCATAGACTGATCCAGAGATGGACGAGTCGCGGTGTAACACCGCCTCGCCCCGCCCCGCCGCGGGGCGGGGCGCAATTTTTAAATAACGGGGCGGTGGCGATGCACCGCATTATTTCGCGGTTTTCCCGCCCCGCCTACTAATACTACTGTTTTTTGTCACATTACATGCAAATCAACAGAGGCATCTTTAAATATCTTTCATGAATGTTTTTCACCCTTTATTATTGGATAAAGGAGATGTCGAATGGAATAAATGTTTAACAAATAAGTTACATACATTTCTTTATGTATATGTTGTGGTCAAAATTCAAATCCAGTCAAATTTTTAATTTGCCCAGACAGAATTCAAATTAGAATTTTGCCCAATATAATCTCAGT
>OENM01001358.1:8131-22824 GCA_900239745.1 Rotaria magnacalcarata | reverse complement strand
GTGTGGGGTGTGGGGTGTGGGTGTGGTTGTTGGTGTGATCTTCATTTTGTATACATTAAGATCTCGTCGACACCCATACCCACACCCGCACTAACTCAGTTTATTGAAGAATGGTAGAATCAAATACGTCAATCGTCTCCATATTGCTTTTCCTAGAGTCTATACTACTTTCATATTAACACGCTTAAATAACAGAATTTCTAACAGTGTATCCGATTACGTTTCGTAAACAGTTGAATATCTTGATATAAGCACGTAAAGAAAATGATTGATGGAACGTGTTTAAAACATAGGCAATAACTTTCTAGAATGTTGTCTCCGCAGATAAAGAGATTCAAAAGCCTTGTTTTGTTCTTCACTCACAAGAAACAATAATTTAAGTCTTTTTTGAATACATAACAGACACAATGCCGAATCAAGTTGAACCTATCGAGACTTTCAACGCTCGAACCATAAAAGGTGAAGAAAACGTCTCAAAGCGAAGCTATTTTAAATTGACATTTCATCAGTTACTCTCAGTACTCATTACTGCAGCTGTTCCAGTTTTAATTGGCATCTATACAGGTATTGCAACTTATCAACAAATAAAAGCAGCAGACGAACGGCGTGACTTTGATTTCAAACAAGCTACAGAATTACAACGGCAACATCTCTACAACAATTTCATCAACGATATATATCAATTACATAAAGATGATGAACTAAATGATACACGAAGTCCATGGGCATTTGCCAATGCACGTTTTCGAGTTCTACACCGTCAAATAGATGCATTAAGGAAGGCATATATTTTAAAATTTCTCAAGGAAAAAGAACTTATAGGTCGAGATCAATGTGGAAATGGATGTGAACCTAGGCTGTTAGATGATATTATTCGTTTGAATGAATTGAATTTTGATGGTGTTCAATTATCAAGTGAAACTGGCACGTTAAACAAACTGAAGTTTCAATGCGTTAAATTTGATCATGTTTCACTTATTGGTGCAACCTTTGCAAATGTTGATTTGAGTGGAACTGCATTCGATCATTCACAATTGAATGGTGTTCAGTTTAATAATTCGTTGCTTGCTTGTGCTACGTTTAATGGAACACATTTGAATGGTACAGATTTTGCTGATTCAAATTTGGAAAGTGCAGTATTTACTAATGTGAACTTGTCAACAACTAAACTAACGCCACATCAGTTACGGCAGGCTACATTTATAAATGCGACGATGCCAAATGGAACGATGTCAAGTAACTCGATGGAAACATCTCCTATTACATCGGTCAAAAGTACAGTTCGTAAGTATTTTATGAGTCACTTTATTAAGAAGTATGAAAAAAGTATTAATTTTTATTTCACAAATAGAAATATCAAGTACAATGGAAACAGGATTGGCAGGTGGTGATAGTTCAATAACTGCTGAATCAAACACGATAGCCACAGGTAAGAAACACTTGCTGTCAGCTCATGAGTTTAATCTTACTGCTATTTTGTTCTCGTCTGCTTGATTTTAGGAACAATGTTGTTAAGTATGGAAATGACAAGTGCCAAAAGTGAATGGAGTAAGTTCTTGAGGATATGGGTGTGGGTATAAGTAATATCTTGATTTATACACACATCCTCAAATGGTGACATAGAAGCTTGAAACAGTTTCGAAACTAAAATACAAACATTACCACTGTACTCAGTACGGCCGATTACCAATACCTTGATCTATTTTTAGTTTGGTGGAAAATTGTTTAATCAATCTTATTTGACATATTGATGTTACCCCCTTCCCTGTTCTTCGCTGACATTGCCGTATGATGGACACCTCAACTCGCTAAATTGTTTCCGTCGCGAGATATCGGGAAACGAGTGATCAATATCTTTTTTAGATTCGATAATAATTCCTGATAAAACATGCGAACTCTGAAAAAGTCCATAGTTTTCTGTACCAGCAATTTCTAATTTCTAATTTCTAACTTATAAATTGATAAATGATGTTTAATTTTCTATTCATCATATAAGTATCGATTTCAACAACTATCGCGGCAACTACAGCAACAACAACAGTTTCTACGACAACAAGCACTATATCAACGACTTCTAAAGAAACAATAACGACAACTACAGTAACGACAACAACTTCTACGACAACAAGCACTATATCAACGACTCCTAAAGCAACAACAACGACAACTACAACAACAACAACAACGACTACTACAGTAACAACTGTAAAAGCAACAACCACCAGAATAGCAACAGAAACCATCATTAACGCAACAGCAGATGCAAGTGCAACAGCTACAGTCGAAAAAGCAACACAAGTGTCAACCACTGCAGAAGTAGCATNTCACCTCCACAATAGGAGCATCAGACACAAAAACAACAGTGACTACAAACACTACATTGCCAGGAGCAACAACCACCACCACATTAACGAGTAAGCTCGATCAGTATGTGAGATCTAAGATTATGTCGTTATCGGGGTTATATAGTAATTACTTACGTTTATGGGTAAATAGGGTGCGGGTGTTAGATGTGAAGCGTAAGTGTGCGATCATCAGCACTCACATTTAAACCTACACCCGGAAATCACTGGAAATTCTAAGGATTCTACCGTACTTTCATCACCTGAGACGGACCAAGTCATTTAAGATGAGATTTGCGCTAGTCTTTAATTGCTCCTGACAATACCAATATTTTTGTACGTACTGGTTTATAGAAAAAAATTGTTTAATTGTAATTGACTCAAGTAACACGATAATTTGTGCTTGGTGAACGGTGCAAGTGTTCAAATCTTCTTCATTCACACCCACACTCACACTCTAGACCACCAGTTGTCTCCTTTTAGTAGTTAATATCATTTCATTGTTTGCTCGATTTACGACAAAGAATGACATACATTAATGAAAGCTGTCTGTATGACTCGAATAACGTTTTTTTCTTAATACATATGAATAAACAGAGAAAATATCATCACAACCAAACAACATATAATTTATTATACAATCATTTAGCTTGTTGCGTCAACAACGAGACAAAGCCATGCTGCAAACTAGGAGTTACTATTGGTAAAGGACGCGGTCTTAAAAGTGTAGAGCCCATCGGTGGTAAGAACGACCCTTTTGTCGAAATTCATTTGCCTAAGTCACGTCAACAAGCATCGACAAATGTCGTCAAGGACAACAACGATCCCACATGGGACCAAAATTTTACATTCGATGTTCACCCGCAAGATGATTCAATCGTATTCAATGTCAAAGATAAAGATGTAAGCAGTGACGACATGATTGGGAGCGGTACAGTGAAACTGAAAAATGTTTTCGATGATGGAAAATTCGATGACTGGGTCACAGTACATGCTGGTAGTAGTTCGAC
The DNA here is from genome assembly GCA_900239745.1 of Rotaria magnacalcarata. Lineage (NCBI taxonomy): Eukaryota > Metazoa > Rotifera > Eurotatoria > Philodinida > Philodinidae > Rotaria > Rotaria magnacalcarata. The sequence continues at coordinate 19,472 of OENM01001358.1, read as the reverse complement.
GGGTGAAATTCACGTTGTCATGAATATACAGGTTAGCCCTTTTTTTTATTATAAATCATGTAAAATAAGCCAATAATTTGATATATATATATATTTTAGCCCTCTTAAATGTCAACAGTCACTGAAATATACTTTTTAAAGACTCTGCTTTCTTGTTTTGCTTAATTAATGCTTTTATTTTTGTAATTAAATCAAATCAAATAATAATTCGATGCATTCATTGTCTTTTCTCTTTGTATGAAAAACTGGCTAATTGATCTTCTTCAAACATTATTTAGTGACTCTTTTGTGAGTTTCTTTTATCTACAGTAGTGATAAGAACGGGAAGCTTATATAGAAAATCGAACTGAGGGTGTGGGTTTGGTAAGAGAAGACAAGCACCCACGCCCACACCCTTATTGATTTTGTTTATAATATTCGTCTTTAATCGTTATTAGTCAAATCGATTTTTTTTGTTCGTATTATAGAAAACTTTATAAAAAAAGAACGAAACCAGTATTTTTATTTATCATGAAATAAAAAACTTTTTACTACAAAAATTTTTCTCCCTGGAAATTTTCTTTGCGACTTTGTAGACGATTTAAATTTATTTGAATCGATTATCTACGTAATTCAAACACATCATATGATATTCGATGAACAAACAACAATTGATTATCAATGATAGAAATCAATTCGTTCTCCCTTGTTCAATGACATCTTTTTTTCTTCATTTTTACGAATAATAAGAACTGATATCTAATTTTCATCTATTACTAAATCCCCGGATGATTTTAATCTTTGTTATATGATCTGTGCATTTCTTTTTAATGAACTCACATTCAGTAATGATTATCTGCATCACAGTTGTAACTTCTAAAGATATCATTTGTATTTTTCTCTCTTGTTCAAGGATCATATATCATCCTAATTTATAATTGTCGAAGTAATATTTAGATTTCCTATTTATTGTCTAATTCGCTAGCTATTCTGTATTTGCTTATGTGGAAAACGTCAAGTTTTGTTTTCATGGATAAAAATAGAAGTTTTAGTAGTTGAAGACAAGTAATTATCCACACTATTGAACACAAATGTTGGATATTCAGTTGCGAATTTAACTTTTAACAAGCCGCCCACAAGTGGCCGTGTTGCAGTTTGTTTCATTGTAGTTGAATCGACAGGCTCAATGCTCATGAACTCAGCATCAGGAAAATATGAAAGAGTTCGTCGAGCCAATTCTACTCGGTTCATATAATCGGTGCTGGCCAGATGATAGATACCTGTCTTTTTGTCACTTAGCAAAACAAACATGGCTCGAGCGATATCATTTGCGTTAATGGGAGTTGCAAATTGATCGTAGGGAAGTTTCAAACAAATCGGTTGCTTCTGGTGACAATGTTGAATAATCCTAGCAACGAAATTTTTGCCACGTGCTTCATCGCCATAGACATTAGTAACACGAAGAACCAAAGAATCGATCACAGAAGTACGTACAAGCTGTTCAGCGAGAAATTTGTGTTTCCCATAAACATTAATTGGATTTGGTGTGTCATTTTCCTGATAAGGACCAGAATTACCATCGAATACATAATCCGTTGAGATATATACCACTCGAGCACCGCATTTGATAGCGAGTTCACAGACGTGACGAGTACTTTCAAGCGTATTTTCATAACTTTCTTTTTCGTGTTTTTCACAGTAATCAACATTCGTCAGTGCCGCACAATGCACAATTACTTCAGGTCCGAAAGATACGACATCGAAGTTCTGATCATTGTGTGGTTGTAATGTATTGTAGTAACACGTAGTGTCCGTTGCAAAGTTACAATGAGAACCTTTAACTATCCAACCCTGTTCTTTAAAATGTGCCAGACAGTGACTTCCAACAAGTCCTGAAGCACCGACAATAAAAACTTTCATGAAATTAGTTTGATATAGATTGAATATCAGCAACGTTGTAATGACAAAACTATCTAGAATAAGTATCAAATAGGTTAAGTATCGTCAATAAAAAGACAGGAATAGAACTTGTGAATTATACACTAATGGCAAGAAAAATATGAAAACTTTTGCTAATTTTTATAACTTTCCTTTGATACGCACTACAAATAAATGAACAACGGGTTAAACGTTTGCCATGCGCAGCTCTCAGTGGTATGGTATATCATCACAACGACTATTTCTTTTCCAGTGAAAGTTTTTGTTTTTGAATACCCAAGTAAGCGGAAAATGAAGGGAAATTGCAGGCATGACTACTCAGAAATATTCACAGCATCCGTCAAGTCTAGTCTGATACTTGTTGCATACTCGTCTTGCCTAGTCAGCTTAATGAGGAATGTCTTATAAGCACGTCTTTACTAGTCTGAAATGCCCTTGATCCAGTCATATCTAGTCCGTTTTTTGTGTTGACCCAGGTCAGACTAGTAAGAAGATTGAAAAAGAGGTTACATAATGGATTTGAAAATCCCACCCAACAGTGTTCGACATATGACGGACATCCTGATGGCAGACTAGGACAGTGTGTTAGACTGTCGTACTCTCTAAAAAAGGGTATTCTAGGAAAATCAAAATAGGTTTCCGATAGTAACAAAATCGGAAACCCTTTAAGGGTTTCCCAGACACGGTTTCCGAGGTCTCGGAAACCTAGGAACCAAATAAAAAATTTCCTTCGGACATCAATGTCGGAAACGGATTAAAGGTTTCCGAGATTTCCTTCTTCTCGTTCTGCATCGAGAACCGCCAGATTGTCATAGCCCGGGTGGATCGTTCCACCCATCGGATGCTGCAGAAACCGACAGAAAAGCCGCCTGAAAATCACCGTACCCTGTATGGAAACACATGATATCGCTGGAACATGGAAGCAGTATCCCACCCGTAAAGTTTTCCAAGTTTTTTCTCATGATTTCCGGTGCATCTGACCGAAAAACACAGCAAGTTGGTTGGGAACTCATCAAAATAAATCCAAAAAGTTTGCGGTCGGAACACTGCTACCATGTTTTAATGATATCATCTGTTTTCCTACAGGACAGTGGTTTTCAGGCATCTTTACTGTCAGTGTCTCCAGTATCCGGTGAAAAGAACGATCGCCATGGGATGTTGGATCTAAAAAGAAATAACATATTTCATCAACTTTAACTATTAAAATCGAACTCACAATTATTATTTGCTAATCTTATGCTGGATCTAAATAAAAATAAAATATTTCATTACCGTTTAACTTTTAACATCAAACTTACCCTTATATGATTTGTTCATCTACCGTTTGATCTAAATAGGAAAAAATATTTCATCAGGTTTTAACTTTTAAAATCGAAGTCGCCATTAACATGTACTCATCTAACAATCGATCTAAACTGAAACAAAACAAGTAACCATCGCCACTCGACTCACTGAACCCACGAATGCACAACGCAGACGTATTTTCTGTAGATACGAATACCGATAGGACCATTATATAAATTTTGTCCCTCGATAGCAATAGAAGGGTGTGGGTGTGGGTGTGAGAGAATAGGAGATTCAACACCCACACCCACATCCGACTCAGTTATAATCTTCTTCGTTGTCTTCTTCTTCTAAACTATGTACGTCAACATGATCATCTCAAATACATTTTGCCGATCTTGTAGACACTCCTAATTGGATTCTGCATTTATTAAAACGCAACATCGAATGATTCTCATCCATTCAACTGTAAAATTGTTACTTCATATTCTGAAATGAGAATAAAAACAGGCAAATAACATGACAGCTAAAGAAATTCAACTGTGAAGAGTAAACACCCGAGCAAACGTAGGAGTAAACTCAAAGTGCGAAATTTTGTGAAACACGATCTGAAAGGAGTGTCAAAGTATATAGGGTAGATATTTGAACCCATCCTCCACTCTGTGATGGTTTCTAATTTCTCTGTCACGGTCTGTGATGGTCTCTACTGACTCCATAGATTAAAATACAGACGGTGACTGAAAGACCGCATATGTGATTACAGACAGTGGCAGAAAAGCTGCAAAGACTCACAGACCTTGGCAGACAGGCTCCAGCAAACGAGCTCCATCGTGTTTCACATTTTAATCCCACAGGGATTGCACTAACAGCTTTTTTAACAGAGTGCAACATCTGTACTTTAATTTTTCCAGTAGAGCGCAAATTGGAAATACTGAGTGCTTCAAGCCGTTCGTATTTCCTTGGTGCACTCATCATTCGGAAGACTGGATCTTACATAGGATCAGTGTTTCCAATGGAAATCTAAAACAAAATGTACAGTACACTCTACTTTTTATGAGCAAAGTGTACATTACACTTTGCTTTTTTCAGCAAAGTGTATCAAAATGTACAAAAGTCCAATTTTCATAATTTGGAAAACAAAATGTAATTTTCGCCATATTTTATCTCATGGAACAAACATTTTGATCACTAGCAAACAAAGAAATATCATACTTAATTAATTTAAAACTATATGCGGCTTTTAAGTTTCAGAGATCAAAGAAATCAGAGTGAAAACTATTTTAGAAAAGTGTACATTGTACACTTTGTTTTTCTAGGCAAGTGTATACCAGAGTGTAAATCAAAGCTAGCAGATGTTCTGTACATTTTGCTTCTGCTGTGTACACTTGCCATTGGAAACGCTGCATAGGATAGTTTGTTTATTAATTCATTTTTTTCCATTCATTTGATCTTACAGTCTGCCAATCGAAATTGCTTTCTTCCTTGTAGTATGAACCATTGCAAAAGATATCGAACGCCAGCGACATCTTTCCGTTAATTTGTGAATAAATCACTGCTATATTTTCTCAACAATCTTATGACTAATTTAGATATACAGACGATTCAGAAATTAATCATTCACCTAAGAGACATATTATATTGAAGAGAATAACTTCTGAGGTACAATATTTTGTTTTCAATGAAATTTATCCTATTTTTTAAAACTCATTGAATACACTATCTGATATGGTATATTTATTGGAGGAAAGTATTCATTTGCGTATGTTATATGGTTTAGTCAATCGAACAGATCTCCACGATTAAAAATTATAATTTTGATGAAATTCAACAATTCGAAAAGTCTGTAATTACAAGTTACATTCATAAAATCTACATTTTTATTGCTTGAAGAAATTGAATATATTTCATAGAAGCTTGTGATGACAATCATGAAATGGTTTAAATGAATACTTGACTTATTTTATTTAAGTTTGGAAATAGTTATATATAAATAAACATTTTATATATTGAACTACAATTGAAAGATAAGACCATATCAAATCCTACGACAGATTCTTTTCTTTTGATCAGATCGATTTTAATTCACATTGATTTATTGATCTAATAGAAAGAAATTTTCATGCACATATGTGCACGTATATGACAAGGTAAGAAAAAAAAGGAACATTAATTAATCGGTGAATATATTTAATACTCAATTAAGGGCAGGGAGTGTTTTGAGCAGCAAAAAAGGTTAAATATGAGCACCAAATTGATTATATATGAAAGGAGTACCAAATTTATTTACGTACGCAAAATAAGAAAAAAATGATGCTATTAGACAAAACAACATGAAAAACAAAAAAATTAAGCAAAATGTTAGTCTATCTAGACTAGACGTGGGAAAATACATAAACTGTTTATTTCAAACATAAACAAAGGAATATATAGAAATGTACGCGTGAGGAAAAAGAAGAAACAAAGAAACGAAAGACGAGAAAAACGATAGAAAGAAAAAGAAAGCTAGTGGACCAAGTACAGCTCCACTACCTAACACAACAATTCCATATTATGTAAGTATGATTATTACGAAAAAACAGTTTATGATAAGACAGCAGTTCGTGGGTATGGGTCAGAGCCACACCCACACTCTTAATGACTGTTTCCTTTCGTTATGATTGCGTCCTGCTATATAAATTAGATCATTCACTTTAAAAAGTCATGAACTGCTACGTCAAAAAACGAAATTACAACAGTTTTGAGAATAAATTTATTCCTAAATTCGAGTCCATGTTAGTCTTGCCGAAAAAGCGACACAAGAATCGTTTTTAATAATCAGATGTTAGATTAACTTTAAGTGTTATACTGATCTTGTCTTATTGTATCTAATTCTGAAGCTTACGATGTATATTTATTCATGATGTATAATTACTAAATTAAATTCATACTAGAATCACTTCTTAAAGAGGCTTTTAACTATAGCATACACATCAGAAAATATTTTTCAATATTTCATCAGAAGAGTTTGGACAACATCGTGAATATGTGAGAAAGTGAAATATAGATAAATAACCTCTGTTTTTAATTATGATAACCAAGAGTATTGGAATAATTGTAAGTCGAATAGTCATTTCGATAAAGTTATTGATAGTCACACCGGATCTAAAAAAATAAGTTAATATAAATTGTTTTTACACGTAAATACGAATTTAACGTATTTTTTCCGTCCTTTCTTATCAAAGACAAGTAGAGAAACGACGAATTTATTTAAATATGAGAATTCTTTTAAAATACATACTGCGTCAAACGCCAACACAAAAATCACGGAAAACGAGATGAAATTGTATTTGAATCTTAATTTGAATTATAATTCGAATGACAACATCGATATTCGTGAAGCCAACACAGAAAAAAACTAATATTTGTCACAATGTAAGTACTAACTCAATAAGAGAAACTCATGCATGAACGGTAAAAATTCTAAGAAACATGCATAAGTTTGTATTATTATGGATGTGGGTGAGGGTGTCGGTTAGAATTGAAAATAACCACACCCACACCCTCAATCAACTGATTTGGAGCCCATTCCTTTATATTTTGAAGTATTTTCAGTCAAACAGAGTGGAATATCTCATAGGTGAACAATTATAGAATGAACGTGAATGTGGCAGAAACTTTATTCAATTGTGTTAGCTCTATCGTCTTTGAAAGTTTCAACTCCTTCAGATGAACGTTTCGCGAAGCTCTTGGAAAAAAAGAGGCGTGGAAATAAGAATTCGGAAAATTCATTTTTACAAAAAAGATCATCCAAATTAGAAGCGGCCCATGGATGTCCCAAGTTTATTTTCATACCACATTGTACGCTGGAGTATGGTCTTCAACGCTGCGTTGATACATTAAAAAGTGAGTGTATATTTTGGGAGAAAATCGAGACTCAAAATAGACTTTGAACCAAAATTGATTTGTACTCCAGATATCCTACTCAAACGCTTTGCTTTAGAGAGCTCAAATGTATATGATGATCAGATAGACTTGAGTTGTACATGTATGAGAAATTTCAGGTCTCTATCATTTCGCAATCTGGAGATATGAGCAGCCAAAGTTGGTAAAAAAGTGATTTTTTCCCTAAATGGTGAAGTCCATAAAATACCAAACAATCAACTGTTGGAGCTGAAATTCTTTTTGCATGTAGAACCTAGCTGGATGTTGGTGTACCAAAGTTTTCAGCCCAAACGATTGATGCTTTTTTGAGATATAGAGTACCGAAAATGGCCTCCCATCACAGTGAGTTTTTATAGTGCTCTTCGCAAGAACAGCAATAAAAACTGAACGGTTTAATATTTTTTGGATCGGCTAGCGTGAATATTCATTAAACACTTGCCTCTATCACATATGTTAAAATGAGACGAATAGGAGAGTATTGTTTGAGCACTGACCGAACGAATCGGTTGTGGCTTACGTGGACTGGCTCATATATCGAAGAGGAAAATGAACGGACAATATATAGCAACGTCTCACTTCTTTATCGTTCTCCTAACATCATTTAATGAATGAATTAGTTGATCTACGTAGTCATGAATATATAATAACGAAGCTTATTATTCACCTAATAGAGAAACTTTCAGATCGTTTTTTTTTAAGTGTTCTTGCAATTAAATCTACTGACACTGTATTAAAAGTTGATACATTTGTTTTTCTTGGATCACTTATTGAAAATTCTGTGAAATTGATATGAAATCATCCGCATTAATTGTTATTAGTTTTCCGTTGATTTCTCTTGGCTTCTATGATTCTTGTTGATTTCAATTTGAGTTCTGTGCTTGAAATCAGTTTGTTCTCCCTTACGTAACGAGTAAAACAGAAAGCATGAAAGGAAGTAGCTATGATCTACATGAACAATCAGATTCAAATCGCATTATTAGATCGGTAAAAACATTAAGTGAGTGGTATAACAGTTACATTTTTTTCTTTTCTTTTTCTTTTTATTATGATATGAAAATCATTAAAGCTTACCAACATTTGTTATATGTATTGTTTGCGCAATATCACGAATTTGTTTTTTATTAAGTTTTATGCTTGGGTGAAAGCCAGAAACGTTATAAACGTTGACTTCACTGATCGAAAGTAATAAAATTTCGTACATGGAATATGGTGTTCGAAATAGTTCATTCGCCTTTTTAACTTGACCATCTTTAATGGTTGCATTCTAAACAAATGCTTCATGGAAAAATCTTGCATCATTAGTTTTGCCATAAGTTATTACTTTATTTGAATTCATACTGTCGTAAAAACNTTTTAAACCCTTGACCGAAAGTACGTATTGGACTAATATATATATATCACTTTACAATGAATTCTAGAACTAAAAGAAATAAGATAATATATAAAATTATTTATCTTTATACTTCATTACTTCATCATATTCTCCTGTAGACTTCTAATGTCTTGAGTTGTTCTATTTATCGACGAAAAATATCGGTCGATTGGCATTACACAAAATTTAAATCTATAATGTAATACATATTTGAAGTATAATTACTTTGAATAAGAGTATTCGATAATATATTTCTCATATTAGTCATTGAACCTGAATTTGTTGCTCTCAATTCTTAATAGAATAAAAACAATTTGATTGAATATTATCAACAGTATTTATATTTACGTATATTAATGTTAACGGTGGATGATACCACTGGCCCCTCGATTACACTTCTCCAGTATCTAATGTATCTCTCCTTTTCCTCTCCCCGTCTTTATCATTGTAATTCTCTCCCCTCTCTTCTTTTTCTTCTCCTTATATATATACATATGCGTGTGTGTTAAAAAGATAAGAATAAAATAAACTTAAAGCTCGACGAAGCGAGCTAACAATTAATTTATAATTTCTATTTCAAAATCCACACATCCAAACGGAAAAAAAGCATACCAGTATTATTCTCATTTTCAAGTAGACTATTATTTTCGATAATCGTATCCTGTTACACGCTAGTATCATCTATAATATGACTAGATTTATTATCATTGATTTATCAGAATGAAAATGTGTTACTATTTATTTCATTTATATCAGTTCAAGCAGTTGTGATATTGTTGGCATTAAGTAATGTTGATGAACTTTCAAGCTGTTCATGACTTAGATTATCTTGTGATTATACATATAATTCATTTAAACCTGTACGGTTGATATTAGATATTAATGAATTTGTTCGATTTCGAGCGATGTGTTTAACGAAAGACAATCAATCAATCAAGTAGCAGCAAATATTAGCTTACTTGTTGTAGCTGCTTGAGTTGTCAATTCATTCTCATGAATCAATGTATCAGAATCAGATGATAGAACTATTAATAAGTACAACATAGTGATAATCTATTCTTAGTTATTGATACTAGCCTAAATAAATAGATCTTTTGTTATTTTAAGACATTACGTTCAAATGATACACGATGAAGTTCAATTAAAAAGAACAGCGCAAACTATTTGATACTATGTTAATTATACTTTCAACTTTATTTGGCGCTAGAATAAAAGAAAACAGAACATTCTATTTATAAATAGCAACTTTGATTTAGAGTATATGATGCTGAAAAGCCAAGGTCAACTAATCCGACAACGGATTCTATCGGATCCTAAAAATCCTACTAACCGAGGAAATCCACTTGGATTCTGGGTAGGGATGTAACAATACCATTTGGAGACGTCTAAAGATGGCCAATTTTCATAATGAAGATCTACCAATACCAACCAATACTTTGTGTCACTTATAACCAACAAACTTAGCTCTACCTGATAGAAGAATAAAAAATACCAATACCAACAGAAAATGTCCCAGTATTGGTGAGTATTGGTGAAAATTACCGTTTTTTACCAATACTCGCCAATACTGGGACATTTTCTGTTGGTATTGGTATTTTTTATTCTTCTATCAGGTAGAGCTAAGTTTGTTGGTTATAAGTGACACAAAGTATTGGTTGATATTGGTAGATCTTCATTATGAAAATTGGCCATCTTTAGGTGTCTCCAAATGGTATTGCTACATCCCTAATTCTGGGTTTTGGAAATATTGACGGATCCGATGGAAGAATTAAAACAAATATCAAAATTCTATTTAGGGCAAAAAAGTTTTTTAGAGGTGAACTATAGCAAACTTTTTTGGCGCATCGCATCCCAGAGTAGGATACAATCGGATAGTATCGAATCTCGGTCCGAAGCCCGGAATCCGACAGAATCTGTTGATTCTTGTCGGTTTTCATGTAAGATCCGATGCAACCAGTTTTCAGATCCGATTGGATCCGATTACAGGAATGAGCGACCTAGTAACATTTTGATTTGAATAGTAAACAAATATTAGCTGATTTTTTCTTGTTGTTGTAACAATAAAAGTTGTACATTAAAATAGTACCCTTATCGTTAATAACGATGTTACGAAGAAAGTATAAGGATAATGTTTCTAATACGTTTAAACTAAAACAGGGTCTGAAATAATTCCACATATATGCTTCGAGAAGGATTGGGAAAAAAAGAATGTTACGAGACCTGAATTAGGAAGATTGAAAAAAATACAGAATAATGTTTTGCTATTGGATTTTATGCATTTATACATATGACAAGACTTTTGAATAAATAGAAGAGAAAATTCCTGTGTGTATGTTAAATCATATCGAGTGAAATATATCTTACGATATAACTGTCTCGTATAATGAAAGATATTCCGCTTTGTTATATGAATTCTTCATTTTATTATTTACAATATAACAGATTATTAAAAAATGATGAAAATATCCTCGTATATGATAAGATGATTCGTAATACATGATTCAATGTAAAATACATCATCTTTTATTTTGATAAAAACATAAAACTACAATAAAAGAAAAAGAAAAAAAGAATTTCATGTATTAAATTTTATTACTAATTGTATTAAAAACATAATAATTCTTTTTAATCGATTGCAATGGATGATGATTTAGATCATTCACCTCGCTAACAAGCTAGTGAACGGTCGCATTTTCTATTCGCTCACTAGTTTCTTATTGTTTGATTTTCGTCGTTAATCCGTCGTTAAGTCTCCTGACTTTTTCGCAAAAATCCTGGGTTTTTGGTGGAAAATGCCTCCAAAAAACGGAGGCGGTGCAAGCAAGAAGAAGAAGGTTAATATGAAAA
>OENM01001357.1:11859-36574 GCA_900239745.1 Rotaria magnacalcarata | reverse complement strand
ATCGGTTAGTGAAACACTCGTGACTCTCTCTCAGATACTTCGTAGACAAGAGGAAAAACAACAAAATCATACAAAGTGTACGAACATTTTTTGGAGCCACTGTATATATCCGTAGTTCGTAGTTTCTAGTTCAATGGAGAGTTTAATTTTTTTATGTAAACAAGCTTTAAACCTTGTCAAGGCTAAATGAGAATAATCTAAGATTTAGAGGATGAAAGTCTCGTTAAGCATTTCAATCAAATTACTTAGTATAAATTAAAAGCACCTTTTGTAATCTATTACTAAAAAAATCTTTATTTACATTATTCAAAATATTGGCTTCAGATTTAATTTAAAAAATTCATAGATATCCTCCCTTCTATGCATCTGTCTTAAGATCTTGAGGGCGAAAAAAATCGTTTTTCACTAGATGAATCTTTATTCTTATCCTTGTCAAATAACTATTGATAACTTAATTTTAATGATTTATTTATACCTTTTGGTTTTTATTAAAAAAAAAGATTATCTTAAAGAGAATCACTAATGTCTGTAATGTGTGTCAGTTGTTTTTCTCTGTTTTCTATCATATCGACGACAGCGTTAAAACCCTAATTAGAGTGATTTCTCATTGTGAAGAGGGGTTAACTATCGATGTCTGTAATAGGAGCCGGGGGGAGGGAGCCGCGAAACGTCGCTTTAAAACTTACTCAGCATTTTCTTCGGAAATATATGTGAGTTCCACAAAACTCTTTCCTAAAACAATGAATTTCCGGACCAACGACGTACGTCTGTCATACTTCCATGACGCAAAACAACACCACAAGTGTGGGTGCCGTGGAAGACGGTACGCTTATGTGCCACGATGAAAATGGTTTATGAAAAATTGAATTGTTGCGTACTAGGTAGATTGCAAGGTCTAAGCAATATGTGTGTAACGCGGATCGGTGAAGATAGTTGTGGACAATGCAAGTCACGCGTGAAGTTATAGAGCCGATGTAGTCGATATCGGACGTAGAATTAGAAATGCAGGATAAATGAAATTGTTATAATAAATGATCTGAGTTAGCTGTATGGTAAGGTATTTAGCTAAAAAAGAGCGCAGCTTATCTAAATTTTCTTCGTTACGTCGAATATTGGGCATACCGCACATATGTTAAACTTGAAAGTTGAACTCAATTATTGAATAGTTGAAATTCCAAATATTGAAGTATTTATGCATTTGTTTATTGCATAACTCAATACATGTATGTGGCATTTGGAGTTTCAAAGCAATCTAGTTTTACAAAATTACATTCAACCTATAAGATGCCTAATTCAACTTCGAATATAAATGAATCATCGACTGCAGGATATCACTTCGAAAATAACTGAGAAACATTGCGCAAGCATAGAAATAGACAAAAAGCAAAAGACAAGTTTTATCTGACTTATAAATCTATAATTCCTACTGGCATTACCATATATGTGTGATTAATTGGAGAGGATAGTGGATGCCTAATTGTTTCTGGAGTTTAATTCCATGGACGGAGAAGAACAGAATTTGATGAAGCTGAAATACAGCGACTCATGTTCTCCTTGAAGAAGTATGAAGCATCCGGTGAATTTTACAACATCGAATCTAAAAATATGGTTTAGAGGTGGCAGGGAACCCAATCAAGAGTTTTTTTTTGTGCGGTGATTGTCCGATGGGGTTTCAGTGTTTCGAAAATGTGTTAAAAATGTGCTTTTTCTGAATACTACACTGTAAAAAAAAAGCGCTGAACCATCAACGCTTGCCCTTAAATTTTTTTTTCATGAACCCGCTAAGAGTTTATGCCGACAGTATCTACCCCTTGAGGGGTTTATGAGTTGAAGGGTTTTTAATCTTGAGGGTATATGTAAATGAAAAGGGTATATTAAACTTCTTTGAGGGTTTTTAATCCCATATTTTTCCATCCAAGGGTTTATTATTAAACGAGTAATGGTAGATTATTGTACTTACAGATCAGAAGGGTTTATTATCCAACGAACGTGGGTAGATTATTATACTGTTCATGAAAGGCATTCTATATTCTACGGCTAAGGGTTGATACTGTATTGTTTCAGTGAAAGCGTTTATTATTATTCGTTGAAGAGTATACTACTGCACTCGAATATCAAAAGGGTAGATTAATTTTATGATCAAGAGTTGATTATTCCATACTTTCAGTGAAAGCATTTGTTATAATTTATTAAAAGACAGATTAATATACGAGTTCTCAAAAGGGTACATCAATTTTACGACCAAGTATGCATAGATGTTGATAGGACTATTTTTGCTTATAGTCAGTTGCTTTGATGTTTTAAAAGAACTCACAGACTTTGAAAGTTCGATGAGAATTTCATGAATTGAGAAGAATTTATCAGCTAAAAAGATTAATTTCAGCAGGCATTTGACAGAAAAAGAAAATACAACGTTCATTACTCATAGATTCAATAATTTTTTGTTTTATTAAGAGCTTTGCTTCTCGGAATCATCAAGAAAGTTCAATTCATGACATTAACGGAAGGGTTTTATATGTTGAAACGCAGAAAAGAGAGCACTTTTGTACCCTTCATTTGATTTACTATTCAGTAAGAAATATAGATTTGTCTACTGTGTCAGCAGATGTGCAAATAGCTCGTGAGGGTGTGAGTGTGGTCAAGACAGTATTCATCACACCCACACCCAACGTTGAGCAAAATTTAAAAATCAGTATTACCTAGCTAATCATTATTATAGGGCAAAAGATCAGCTTTAAAATAGATTTCTCTTTTCTGTGCGCTACATCAAGACATTCAATTACCGAAACGATTCGACATCTCAATCATCTCAATAAAATATGCTGTTGGTATCTTTTCTTCTGAAATGGTAAGTAGTCTTCATCCGACAGTTTTTGTCATTGAACTTCGTTTTCCATTTGACGACTATCTTTCACGATGTCTTTTTATATCTTTTTTTTCTTTCTTTGATTTAGATCAATGTAAACCAATCGTAAAAATATTCAACATCTTTATCACATCCATTGTGGTTAATTTTGGTGTCTTCTCATATGTTATCGTAAGAAAAACATTTTTAGGACTTTTTGTCAAATGAAATTCATTTGTCGTTTAACAAACTTAATTGAAAATGTTTTCTTGTATTCGTTTTTGTTTGAGTTATTTAGATCAACATGGGCCAATCCTTGAACTAATCGGCATCACATTTATGTCTGTCATGGCAAATTCTATTGTGTCTTATCAATATGAAACGGTAAGAAAAGTATTTTCGAGTTTTCTTTTCTGAAATAAACCTCACTCTCTATTCCACAAACATACATAATAGATCATGCTGTCTCTGTCTCAAATGTATCGTTTGTTTCTTTAACTGAGATCAACGTAAGTCAATCTCGAAACGATTTCACATGTTATTCATCTCAACAGTAGGTAGTTCTGATGTTTCCTGAGTTGGAAATCGTAAGAAAACATTTTAAAGGTTTTTTTTCTTAAATGAGCTTCGTTGACTAATTTTACGATCATAACTGATAATGTGTTTTCATCGTTTTTTGTTTTTCTTATTTAGATCAATGAGAATATCTCCTCAATGGATTCGATGTCTTCATGATCTCAAATGCAGATGGCTCTGGTGTTTTTACAATTTCCAACGGTAAGAAAAAGGTTTCGAGGAATTTGTTTAGTGAATTTACGCGTGTTCCTTTGAGACATACCTAATTATAATGTCTTCAATGTACTTTTTTCTGTTTTAGATAAACCTTAACAATTTGGTGATATGATCTGATTCCTCGACAGTCACAATCGCAGTTATTACTTAGGATTTCAAATTTTGAGAGCATGAGATATGTTTCCTTGAAGACATTTTTACGCATTGAGTTTTCTGCTTCTATGACTAACAAAATTGATAAATGCTCTGCAAATGGTTCGTTTGTTTTTTCTCATTTAGATCTATATAAAAAATTGCGTGTTCACTTCGACATATCGATCATCTCAATCAAAACCGCTAATTGTTCGTACAGTTTTAAAAACCCTAAGATAAGTCTTTTGCAAAGTTTTTTAGTGAATTAAATTTCTTCTTCATGATACACACATAATTGACCATGATTCTCGAAATGTTGTTTTCTCTCATTTAGATTACGGTTAACAGTTCCTGAAACGATTGCGCGCCTCAATCATATGAATAAAAGCTGATGCTCGTTGGCAGACATTTAGAAACTTAACGGTACGTTTTTTTGGAAATTGTTTTCTAAATCGAGATTTTCGTTAGTGAATTGGGGTGGCACTTTAACTTTAATATTCTTTTATCAGAATAGAGAAACTTCATTGCCATAAGCGACAACAAATCGATGTTTCTTCGACTAGTCTAAGTATTTTTATTTCGAAAAGCTCAGAATATTGAACAGAATCCTCCAGAGATTTTGATCATGTGAATAAATACTCGTCATGGAAAAGTGTGTTTGTCATCATTATTTCATTTACTGTGATACTTTTTTTCTGTTGAGATAAGTCTTTGTGGAGAATGGATTTAATTAAATTTTATCTATTTATGTGTTTTTCTTTTCTAGATTTGCAACGAAAGTGTTGAAAATCAGTGGATCGTTTTGGTGTTGCTGGAAAGTAAAATCATGAAGTGTTGGAACTAGCAATGGATTTAAATAAATAGTGGGAATAAACGTTTGGAACAGTTGGTGAGACAAATAAACTATTAAATATATTTCATCATAAAACTTTTCGAACGAGTTTTCAAGATTGCACACAAACGTTTCTTATTAGCATGAACCCTTTTAAAAGGTTTATGAAAGTGCAACGTATAGCATACCCTTTTGGGATTTATGAATCCTTTAAACGCCTTCGCATACCCTTTCATAAACCTTAGAAACGCACTTTTGGAGCTTCATAAACCCCGTATTAATCGTATTTGAAGGGTTTATGAAAGGGTTTGTGCCGTACGAATAAACCCTGGAGAAGGGTTCTTTATACGTTGCACTTTCATAAACCTTTAAAGCGTTTTCTGCTCTACGGATTTTTTTACAGTGTATGCACACGACAGAATCAGGGAAACCTGACATTACGAAATCAGCAAAATGGTACACTGAAAAAAAATCCGTAGAATGATGAACGTTTAAAGGGTTTATCAGTTTGCAACGAATAAAATACCCTTTTATACCATTTATCAAAATGCGCTAAACCCTTTTATCTACCCCTCAAAATAGTAAAAAAAGGGTTCATTGGCTGTAAATACCCGTATAAAAAGGTTTATCAGAAGTTTATACGATTGAAAAATGGATAAATGGTACGTTAAACGTTGCACACTGATAACCCATTTATCAGGGTACATAACATCAAAAAACCAATTAATTCCAATGCAAATCTTCGTACATCAATGGATAAATAATAATACAATGCTTTTCATAGGGCTCAGAGAAAGCGTAGATCAGTATCAACAACCAGAAATCGGCTCATCAGGAGGTAGATCACAGGGTTGATAGGTTCCATCAACCAAAACTGCGTTCATCAAAAGGTAGATCACATGGTTGATCGGTTACATCAACTAAGAATGGGTTCATCGAAAGGTAGATCACATGGTTGATCGGTTACATCAACTAAAAATGCGTTCATCAGAAGGCAGATGATATGCTTCATCGGTTCCATCAACAAAAACGCTTTCACCGAAAAGAAAACTTACCAATTAGAATTCATTTCCTAGAGGTAAGTGAAAATAAAACTTGTTTACTTATATAAACGTAAACGAAAACGAAAAAGAAAACACACCAAATTAGAATTCATTGGTTCAATCTAAATAAAAAAATAAAATATGTTTCTTTATATAAAGCTAAACGATAAACGAAAAAGAAAACTTACCAATTAGAATTCATTTACTAGACCTAAATAAAAATAAAATATATATTTATATATATCGGTAAAGGAAAAATATTCACGAATAAAAGATTGTTGAGTGGGGCGTAAATAAAAATTAAACATATATATATATATATAAATGAAAAAGAAAACTTACCAATAAATCATTGATCAGCTGCAGCTAAATAAAGAGTAAATGTATTTATGTAAACGAAAAGAACGGTTAAATTTGAATGATTAAAGTTTAGTCATCAAATTGATCGATCTAAAGGAAAGTAAGAATACGTAGATATATAAAATAAAAGTTATCAGAAAATCATAATATTTTTTTCAAAGCGGTTAATGGTTCGCATATGAGACAAAGCGTAGGTAAATGCGGTGGGAAAATGACGAGTTCTTTTGTAAAAGATGGCGTTTTGTAGAAACTGTTTGTATTTGAAGCCTGTGCGTAATTCAGTTCGTTATCGTTGGTAAATAATCATGGATGTAACCGTCAGATATGAGTCTTTTGGAAATAGACCATTTGTTTGAATTGCAATCCTTCTATGATTTTGGAAAAGAATTCCATATACATTGAACCAGATTTCTGTCATACATTCTAAAAAACTCGTAAATCTGTGTATGGTATTAACAGAAAGCGAAGCACATTTGCAATTGTCTGATTTGCTGTTCAATTTTTTTCAGAGTCATGAGTGGGTTCCTGATATCAGTTGTTCCTGAAGCTCAAAAGTGTAAAAAGATTCGGAAACCATTATAGATTTCGAGCAAACGTCTCCATTGTTTCCGATGCTAGCATGCTGAAAACCGTTTTCAATAAAAATGGAACAAAAATGGAAAGGTACACGGAAATACGTATAATATTTTCCCGATAGTTTCTCGATCATTAATACTTTCTGAGGAAAGTTTTAGGTTATCAAAACAAGTATTATGTTTTTTGAAAAGACGTTTGTGAGCATAAAGATATCAAAGGAGAAAAAATGAAAAACAAATCTCAGATTTCATGGATGAATGAATAATGTACTTGAAGTTCATATACATAATGCAAAATTATTGGTTACAGTATAGATGCAAGTCATGTGACATATTGTTGTGAGAGTGATGTACGTCAAACCAAGTTGGTAACTGAAAAACAACCGAAAAAAAAAATGAATATGTCATTGAGTGTATCTGTTGAAAACGCATGAAGATTAAGTTGAATAAGTAAATGAAAAAAAATGATAGAGAGATTGATTTAGTGGTAGACTTTTTAGTTTATAATCTTGTTTGGAGATCGTGACTTATTGATAGAGTAAGGAAGAGTGGGAAAGACACAGTATTCGAAATGGACATGAGGTGATTGAAAGAATTATTGTGTTTGCCAGTTTTTATCAATAAGAAGAAGATCAAATTTAGCGAAGTTTGATATGTTTATATTTGACCAT
The DNA here is from genome assembly GCA_900239745.1 of Rotaria magnacalcarata. NCBI lineage: Eukaryota > Metazoa > Rotifera > Eurotatoria > Philodinida > Philodinidae > Rotaria > Rotaria magnacalcarata. The sequence goes on along the minus strand of OENM01001357.1, from coordinate 29,324 downwards.
GCTTAATATTAAAAAAGATCAATGAATAGAAATTTAAAAAGGAAAGAATGAAAAGTATAATATAACACTTTGAAAAAGTTTTGTTCGAGAAAATGAATAAATTAAAAAATTTTCTCGACGTTTTAAATTAATTGTTGAAGTAAATATAAATTACAATCTTCGCTTGCGTTTTGGCCTTGAATTAAAATTTGCATTAGTAAGATCATTGAGTGGAATTGAATTTGTTGGTCTAAGTTCATGTTCATTTGTTTCATTTGCAGTCAAATATGTGGAATTCTGATCATCCAAACTTGAAATTGTTTTTTGTTTTTTTCGTTGTTTTGTATGTCGTTGCGAGTTGAAGTTCATAGATGATGGTTTTTTCATATTATTGTTGCTTGATATATGAAATAAAATCGTAAATATTTTCAAAATAGATAAATCAAAAGGTAGAACTTACTCATTTGTATCAAGAGATGTATTTGAATTTGAATCAAGATTATCATTTAAAGATGTTGTTGTTTTTGTTTGACTCGTAGTTAGAGAATTAACTTCAGCTGAAAAATCAATCGATAAATTCATTTCAAGTTGTAATTGTGATTAAGATTTACCTGTAAAGGTTGGTGAAGCATTTGGTGAAACATTTAATATTACTTGATGTTTCTGTTGTTGATGTTGTTGCTCAGCATAAATATCTATATTCTTCTCTTTGATCAAGATACGAACAGAATTAGTTAAATATCTTGTTTCAGCATGTAATATTGAGTAAAGTAGTCGAATTGTTCGACTTTTTTTATGAAATGTTAACTCAAAAATTGTATACATCGCAATCAAAAGTGCAAGAGCATCATCAGGTGAATTTGTTGAAAGCATAGAAACAAAATCCACATAAATATAAATGACGTCATCAATGCAAACTAATGTTGGATATGGTGTTGATGGTTCCTAGACAAATTTACGAATTTTAATTTTCAAAATTAAAAAGAACGTATCAAAATAGTCTATAATGTGATTTTATTATAAGCATGTTTATCGACTACGCTATATTTTAATATAGCAGTGTATTGATCTTAAATTACAACTAAATCATTTAAATATAATTGAGTAGTATGAGTGTTGTGAATGAAAAAAATATCTTGAATTAAGAATCAATGAATCATGAAAAGGATACGATTGGATAAAATGAATGTCCATTATAGTTATCGTAAGTAAAACTTCATGTATGCACTTTTCTTATATGAGTAATTCGTTCATTGGTATTCATTAGCTCAAACTAATCGCAAATCTTTATTTACTGATAGTTTTAATATAAGCGACTAAATAATCAATCCTAGATATTACAGAAAAAACTTACATTGTTACAAAATATATGCTGAATAGGTTCATCAAATTCTTTACATAAAATTTTCATCAATCGAATTGAAGGTGAATCTGAAAATAAATACAATTTTTTAGAATATATATTAATCTGTTTATCTACCTGTAATAAATATTGGTGCTGAAAGCACTTTGTTAAGTAATTCAGGTATTTGTCGTCGTGCTGCTGCAGCTAAATCAATTTTCATTAACATTTTAACTTCTTCCAACACCTGTTACAGAAATAAATTTTATGCAGTACAATAAATTAACAAAATAAAATTAATTTACCAGCAACGAATTTGAATAACCAGGAAAATCTTTGAGAATGTCTGCTGTTGATCGGTTTCTAATAGATTGACGACGACAATGAAGTGTCTCTTTCCATAATTTTAATTGAGTATCAACATCAATTTGAGATAAATCTCGTAATCGATTTACTTTGGTTTCAATATCATTTGATATGTCGTCGTTGTATGGTATGATTATCATCTACAAGAAAAAGATGAACTAACAAAGAATATTCAGTTTAATATTACTGATTTATATCGATCTCTTTGAGCTGTTTCATCAAGTCTTCGTTTAACCGGACGTCCAGATCCTGCTCGTGAATATTTTAAACGATAATCTTGAACAATAATACTATCTAAGTTTTCAGCACGTTTACGTTTTAATTTTGTTTGTAATGCATCTTTCCATATCGTCTATTGTGAAAGAAAAACAATTGTTATTTATAGTTGTTAAATTAACTTACTATATTTTCTTTTGTTAAAGGCAATTTTAGAAATTTAACAATTGCATTACCAATTTTATCAAATTGTTGCGATGATGGATAACTAATTACAAAGAAAAAAAATCGATAAAAGGATCGTGACTGAAACTCTATAAGTTATTCGAAAAGCTTTCGCTAAAATCAATTCTTAGTTTTATATAAGCTGTTCCATTTCAGATTAGCGTACGTACTGAAAATAAACGTACAATTTTATCAAATAGCTTTACTAGAATATTCGATTTAACTATTAATACAAATTATCTTCTTACATGCTTTGAAAAAGAGGTTTTTGACGAAAATTTTGTTCTTATGCTTCTTAAAATATACATTATCGATTATATAAAGTGTATATTTTGATAACCAACTCAATGGAAAAAAAACAAAATCGTGGGAATTTCGACAGTAAAGAAAGTTTAACATCACCAATAGAAGCATATGTTGTTGTTTTTGATAATTTTTCTTCCAAAAGAAATAAAAAGATCGGTTTTTGTTAGATTAAAAAATAACAACATGTACATCTATTTCCTTATTATGTGCTTTCAGATTTATTTTAAATTACAACTAACAAGAGTTTGTATTTTTCAATGAGATCATAGCTAATAGCATCAATAAGAATTTGACGATTTGTATAATGTGGACCAAATGTATGTAAAGATCCGGCTTCAATATCTTTTATCACACCATCTGGTAATGATGGAATACTATATTCGTCTGGAAAAGGTACATTAATATTTGCACTAATATCACATTGATCATATATTCCATTATTAGTAGATGATTTTGGTAAACAATCAGCTGATGCTTCAATAGTAAAAGTTGATGATTGAGAATATGATGTAACAAGTAACGCGGTGTAGGCACCGCTGACCCTCTACTGAAAAGAGCTCACTCTGTTAAAAAAAACGAGTCTTACTATTTTCTAAATCTTTAATTCCATCTATTGATCTTCCTGGCATATAATCTTTCATTAATGATCATAGTGTGATTTCAATAAAAAGAGGTGTTATCATTCTCAGTGCTCAACTGCGCTATAACCTAATTTCTACCACAACCTAAATGATTATATTAAAATGCAATTCACAAGAGCTACTCATGTATATAGCAAAGTAACTTTAACTTATGCTCAGCTCATGCAGCTCGCTCATCATTTGGGATGTGAGTGTGTCTCAGTGGAATATGCGTTTGTTCTCTGTCAACAACCATATAAACCAAGGGGGAAACAACTGACTTTATGATTTTTATGACTTCAATGACTTAAAAGACTTTACATGACTTCTATGACTTTTTTGACTTAAATGATCTGAAAAATTGAAAATCAACATTGCTTCTCGCCGTGTATCTTGCTTTGAATCCCATTGTTACTTGACAACTCGACGTCCACTATTCGCACGCCATGCAAAGACTTTTCATTTACATCATTCACACTATAAACATCTGATTCATCGTCGCTATCTTTCCCTACATGTTTTATATCCATTGAATTATCCGAAGTTAATTTACCAACAGATTCAGATTCAGATTCAGAATCAGAATCAGATGACACTTCTGTGAGACTAGACCAATCAACTGTTTTCGACTTCGTACTCATTTTATTCAAAACAAAATTATTGAGGTTCCGAAATGTATGAATCTTTTTTTTCTTCAAGGAATTATGCACATCAATTTTACCCAGTAATTTGAAAGCCTCATCGAAAACGGAAGCAACTATTCGCTCGATTTCAACTTTCGTCAATGATGATGTTATTGATGAAGTTGAAGATGCAATTGCTTTACTCATTTGTTTATGCTGTTTAGGAAAACGTAGAGGTGGTGTCTTAATCGTAGAAATATTGATCTCATTCTCACTTTTAATACGATTTAATATCGTAGTTTTTGAACACGACGTAAAAACTGAATTACGGAAAAGTTAACAATAGATGAGAAAGCACCTGACGTGGCTCTAGCTGAATGAAGTGTGTTTTCACATGTTTGAGAGCTAAATAGAAAAATTTGTAGAGATTCTATTGGTAAACTTCCTTCTATTACTAGAAGAATGAGATATGTTAACTGATGTGCATTGATTTCAATTGATTGAAACGATGTATTTGTAATAAAAAATCTACGTATTAATTTTCCTATAGATTGAGAAGAATTATCCTCCGATGACCATGACAACATTTCATCAAAATCATACTCTGCCTTTGTTAGAAGCCATGCCCACCAGATACGACATAGAAAAACTGTGAACCAGGCATGGTAAACTCGATCATTTATACTTGTTCCTCTATCAATGTATGCTATTATTACAGAACGAATGAGTTTTAGATACAGACTAGTAGCTAATGAACTAGATATTTCTTCTAATGTCGATATTACGCTATTACTAGATATTTTTTCGCAAGATGCGAGATTTTGTTTGTCACTGGGATAGATGTCTGATTTTACCAAGCCATGCTTTAGCTTGTTCTTATTAGCTATCATTTCTGATAAAATATCTAGAGAAATACGTTGATTACCGATGATCATTTCAGCTGTAGTTGAAAGCAAACGATTTCACAATTTAGTACAAATATGAATGGGATCCTGAAAACAAAGAATTAATTGCCGTTGCCGAAGGAAAAACCAGTTCCAATCAGTCGGTAGAGATACTTCAAATGCATGAGGTCTCTCGCTGATTTTTATGTTAGGTAATGAAGCAAAAAAAACCTAAGACAAGTCTCATGGCTTTTAAATATTTTGGATCGCCATCTGTCGAAAAACCGATTATCCGAATGTTTTTTTCTATACATTCATGAAATATCCATATCCATCTACGTATAATATCTAATGATGTGTATTTACTATTAGTGCCGTAAGCCGAAAGAATTATTGGATTAGAAGCTTTTTCTGTGCTCGTTATAGGCTGAATCATATGTATATTTAAAAGAGTTGATTTATCAGTACTAGAAAACCAGCTTTCTAATTGAGCTAAACATTCTGTTCGGTAGTGATTAGTAATAGGACGCCCCTCAACAAGAGGTAATGAAAAACCAACAAAGCTATTTGAATTGACATCGTATGTTACTTTAGGAACTATTGCAGTACAATCTTCAGAGCAAAACGCAATATTTGTTTTACTTAAACTTAGATGACGTCCTACTATATCAAAACGAAACTCTCCTTCTTTTATACGTTTTTCCTCTTCATCTAAAAGAAACTGAATCGTGGAAGCCGAGGGAAAGGCACCAGGAATATTCATTCGAACAAATTCATAAGCATTACGACCAGCAAGAATATAATTACAAAGTAACAGCAAATGTTTTTATAAGGTCACTGTATTTATATGAATTTTTGGGACGGGACAGATTTTGTATGATGTTTTCCATTAATTAATTCAAGAAAGACATACCAGTATCATCAGGATTGAGTTGTTCTGTTGAATAATATTGGATAAGTGACATGATAATTGGATATTTAACAAGAAAATCTTGAGCTATTGTTAAATTATCATTATTGCAATCGATTGGTGTTGCTTTGGGTAAGTTGACATTGGTCATTCTTAAGGATTGCAGGAATGAATCAAAGTCCATAAGAATTCCAGGCTTGATTAGATATTGACCATTGTTGAGACGAAAACCAACTTTCTGTTTAAGTACATTTAAATCATCAGAATCATAATTCATGAAATCAAAAACATCTGTGATCCGCAATAACGTTTGTGCCAATCTTATCTTTTAGAATGTGAAGATTTCTTCGACAACAATACCACATTTCTGTCGGACGAGATCATAAAAAATGTCATCATGATATGAAAGAACATCAAGTGGTAAATCAATAAGTGTTGTCATTGTTGTCAATACTCCGAATATATGTATACTACGAGATGGTTTTGAAACGAATTATTAATTTAAAATAAATATATATTTAAGGCTGATTTTTGAACAAGAAATAAATAAATTTTGAATAGAGTATAGAAAAAAACGTCTAGACAGACTATTGATTCATCCATTATAATCGTTCATTATTTTCTGCTTAACAGTTAAAAGTGAAAAATTAATAAACCAATCATAAAATCAACCGACGTATGTTCTATAGTTATAATTATCCTATCACTCTCTTTCTTTCTCTTGCGATGTAATATTCTTAGTAATGAAACAACGTGATATTTTCTAACATATTTCACCTCGATAGTTTCTGTATATGTATCATGTTCATCGAAATAAAATGACAATAAAACCTAACGCTCTACAAACATAAGTTTCTATGAAAAAAAAATTAAAAAAACATGATTAAAAAACTTGCAACCATGATGAAACAAAAACTTATGAACACAAAAATTGATTATCTTCAAATTAAATATAAAAAAGAAAAATACTTTCAATATGTTCATATTAATAGATTTTTATAGATTCACATGAATTTTCTTTGACGTTTTTTCTTTGAATGAACATGATTTGATGAAGTCGTTGTTCGTTTGGAACGAATTGTAGAATTAGAATCAATAGATAATAGCTGAGTATCTTCCATAATCATTGTTTGATCTGACGATAATTTCTTGATTGTATCATTACTAACATCATGTGTATCATTATCTTGAGCAGGATTTGATTGGAATTTCGATTGAAGCATAGAGCATTTTCCTGTTTTTAAATGTCGATAATAGTTAGATAATTGAAAATTGTTTCCTTGTCTCGGCAGTCTAGCCGATGCTCGGCAACCACAACGAATATGAGCTGAGTCGCTATTGTATGAAGGTACTGTCAACAAATAGTCAGTACCTTCAGTGAGTTTCAAATCAAGCAGATTTAGATCACGTCCATTCTTTGAGCACCATTCATTAATCCGATTGACAATAATTGAATGATAATCGGTCGGATTAACTGATGTTAGTGTTGTTGTTGTTGTTGGTTCATGGGAGATAACACCATTGCTCGAGGTAATCTTCGAAGATGTACAGTCAGTATACGAATTGATTTTGTTCGTACGTTTTGATATTTCAGATTGTTTTTTAAGAAAAAGATCACGTAAATAATCAATTGATCCTTGTATGTCTGATTTTATCGCATAAGTGTTGTTGTTCAAAATAAAACAAATCTGTTTTTTAATATTATTAATATCTTCTGAATCGATGGTAAGAATATGGAAAACATTGTTAATTCTCAAAAAAGAATTAACAGTACGAATACTTTGTATTCTAAGTAATTCAACTTCGTCTGAGCCAGTCAATTGACTCACAATCGAGTAAAATTCATAGTCATGATAGTTGAATATGTCAGAAGGAAGTATTGAGGTATCTACGAACATTGTTTGTGAACGAGACATAATAGAACGAACGATTTGAATGTAAACCAACAAAATTATGAACACTTTGTAAACTAGTGGTGATCGTTGAGATCACATGGTGAAAAATTGAAAGAGAAACGAAATCAATAGACATGATGTTCTTGTAATTTTCTTTCGTTCAGGTCATGCGTTTTTTTTCGTTTACATGAGAGCACACTATTAAGTAATGTATTTCTGTCCCTTGTATTCCCAGGGGTTACAAAAAAAAGAATGAATTATTTGTTGCTGTCTGGTTTTATGCAAGGAAAATAACATACGACAGTTATCTGGTCTTCAAACTAGTTCTCCTATAGTCAATCACACGCTGAAAAAATCTTTATATATTATCTTCAGTTATTTTGAATCATTTCGTTTTACACCATCAAAGCTAAGGAATATTCTTCATGTACTTATGCGCGTTTATCGTTTTTGTTAATATCTTCAAAACGTAACAGAATATGCTGATGTACAAATCGATTTCAAATGAATACTAATCAATATATTCTTTGAAATATCATGGCTCTTGAATGAATTTCATGATCTAAATGATCTAAATGATCTAAATGATCTAGATGATTTTAATGACTTTAAATTCATAAAAGTCATAAAAGTCAGTTGTTTCCCCCTTGATATAAACACTCTTTTTATTTATGTCAAGATAGCTTCACAGTTCAGTTTCTGTTCTCCTCCGCACCTTATACTTGAAAATATTTTTTCCACCATTCTGATGGACTCCTTAACATAATCCTGTTTTAGTATTGCCAAATTCGTTACAGTTTCCGATAATATCGTGAACAAATCTAGTCAACATCCTGTCAGATGGTTCCAGGATTTCTTATGGACAGAATGTGATAAAGCTCTGAAAGCTCTAATTTTTGCTGACGCTAAAACATTCGATACAAAACCACAGTGCAATACTTTCTCGGGAATATTTTTTTGACATCCGTTATTTTGAAAACAAATTTACATCAGAGCCTATTTGAACTACATTTTTTCTTACTCACTGAATAAGCACATTTGAACAGACTGATTCATACTAAATCGCTCCATTCGCTGCAGTGGTCTCGAATATTTTTTTCACACATTTTATTCAGCGACTAGCCGTTACCATCCTATAATGTACTTCTTCGGGAAATCCTTATGTCCCACAGATAATCTTCAAGATTTTGACTCTGCTCATTTAAAAATGCTGTTTCCCAGAGAACTGAATAATTATGGCCCAATAAAATCTTCACAATCATCTGATGCAGAGTTCAATTTTCTAATTATTTCAAAGTCTTAAATAGCATCATTACCAAAAAACTGTGGATGGTGGAAAAGCTGATCTATGGGTCTCAGGCATGGGAAGAATTGTTTCGAAAAACTTTCTATTCAGTGACTAGTCGTTCGTCGGCACCCCTACGGGGCGCCACTCACGGCTAGCCACGACCATCCTTTGGTTTACTGTGCTGACAGATCATTATTAGTTACACAATATCTACTAGATTTTCATTCCCCTATTGCAAAACGATTATGTGCTTAACAACAGAAAAATGTCAGATAACAGTGTTGAGCGTAACGCACTATTGTAAACGATTCAGATTTCACTTATATTAAGTTTCAGGAGAAACCCCGACCCTATCAAAGTTTTATATATATGAAACTTAAGCTATATCCTCTCAAAAGACTTCCATTCAGCATCTATCGTTCTTGAAGCGAATTTCTATATAATACTGATATATGAAAATGGTAATTCAGCATAATTCTCGGTGGACACTTTTCTTCCTTAGTTGTGTCGATGTTAGAATATTCTTTTGCTGAATAACTGGTTGTCAAATCTATCGGAGAACCTAGTGAAGTAACAATGTAGAAAAGAAAAAGACAGAAACTTTAAAGGAAGAAATATCTGGATTGCTTATGTAATACGTAAAAGTGTCAGCAATGGAATGATATACAACCAATATTTAACAAAAAAATTACAAAATTTAATGTCAAAAAGTATCTTTCGGCGAAATGTTTAGCTGCAACAGCGTACGCGACTAATCATCACTCGTGGAAATTAGAAAACTTGAACGAGCATACCGTAATAGGGGTGTCACTTTTGCGTTCCGTTCCCAAGAACGGGAACGCAAATCGCGTTCGCGTTCTTGGGAACGGGGAACGTATTACGAAATTGCGTAAAACCGTCAAAAAAATACTAATATCACTATATTGAAACAATGCTTGATAACGCAGTTTGTGATGCGTTCCCGTTCCTTGGGAACGGAACGCTTGGGAACGGGAACGCTGACACCCCTATACCCTATCCTATTATTGAAAACTTTCCAAGCGATTTTCGAACATTGACAGGGAATTTGCGAAACTTTGATTCATTGACGCGAACATTTCTAACAAACTCTACCTGATTTCAAAACTAATCACACTCCAAGAATTCCACAGATTCGGTATGATTGCTCAACACAGTCAAAAACCGTTTTGAATTACTATGTAAAGAGCTGCATTTTTCCAGACTCTCATACTTTTCATATAATCTACGCATTATACCACAAAATAGAAGCAATCTTCAAATCACATTAAATGAAACCGTTTGAACTTTTTGGTAAGAAGCTTACTTCACACTCGGGTTCTCCCGACCCCGGGTTCCTGCGGTCAGCCCTTATTAAAAAAACCACTTTTACTAAAATGTCTTTCTCTCCCCTAAAAGATCATAAAGCAAAATTTCGACAAACTAACAACAGGATCGCATCCCTCGGCACAAAAAGCATTTGGTCCAACGTTTTATAGCTTTTTCATGAGAGATGTCAAAAAAAGATTCTTTTGTTCCGTGCGAACGAACGGACATACATACGGTTTCGAACGAAGGCATTTCATTCATTTTTCGTAAGACCCTCCTTTCAGTAAAAGGAAAAATAGTGTGAGTAGTTCGTTGGTCCTAGATTTCATTTAATGATCTTTCTTGCATACAATGTTTTATCAATGATGATAATGTGATTTGAAGAAAATAAAGAAGTTTATTGTCATTGTCAGCCAGCATCTACACTATAACATTGTTTCTGTGACAACCTACATGGCTATATTAAAACATAATTCAAAAGACCCGTTCGTCTATATGATACAGTAATTTTAATTCATCCTCAGGTCATGCAGTTTGCTCATCACTCAGAATGTGTGTGTATCTGAGTATGGAGATGAGGTTTCTTCTCTTGAAAGCCACGTAGACACTATTTTTATTCATGCAAACATGCTTCTACAGTTCATTAACTGCACACTTCCGCATCATATACTTAACAACATCTTTGAACAAATATGGCGCAATATTACGTACCATCTTGTTTACCATTGAAAAATCCTTTGGAGAAAAGCAGTTACAATTTCAGATAACATCCTCCACAAATCTTCCCAAGATGTTGGCAGATTCTTCTCGGATTTTTCATGGAAAACTATGATAGGGATTTTGAACTGCAGACTTTTACGGGCGAAAACCAATCATAATAATTCGTCGCCTAATACTTCCTCTTTAACTTTTTTCAATGTGAGCTATTTTTGAGAGTAAGTATATATCAGAGCCTAATTGAAATTGTGTTTTTTCAGCTTCTCATCACCCACTGAATAGCCGCGACCGAATCAAGTCGCTAAATATTGAAACATTGAAGTTTTCAAATGATTTGATATATCCTTTCACAAACTTTCTATGCAGCGGCTAGTCGTTCGTCGGCGCCCCTCTGGGGCGGCACTCACGGCAAGCCGCGATCATCGTGTAATATACTTCTCTGCCCGATACTCATTTCCTACAACTGATCTATGTGATTTTTGTAACGAAATATATTATGATGATAATAACAAACTGGAAGAGTAGCGTTATCGCCATCGTCGATATATGAAGTTAACTACACTACTCCATCACAACAGTTGTGTTCCTACTACCCAGAGCAATCCGTTCTATAGGACAATCAGAAAGTAAGGAGGAAGGAGAGAGCATTGACATAAGAGAGGTGAAGGACAAGATGATACACACGCAATAAATTAGCGCGATTTCTTCATATCAAAATATGTCATGTAATAATGCTATCACGTAAGGGTGATATAATGTAAGAGTGGTGTGCATGTCAGCACAATGAAGACTTTTCTTGTTTCAAAAAGGCTGTTTTCCTAACAACTGAAGAACTAATGCACTATGCAGTCTATCCAACGATCTCGCTGAGAGTTCCATTTTTCTATTATTTTTCTCGTCTTAACCACAACCCTGGCCAAAACATCGAACGGTAGTAAGTTAGCCTACGGATCATAGGTGTGCGATGAACTACTTTGAAAAGCGATCTATTCAGCGACTAGTCGTTCCTCGACGCCTCTATGAGGCGCCACTCACCACTAGCCGCTACCATTGTTTTCTGTACGTCGTGGATAAATCACCACCAGCCGTCTATTATCTACTCGATATTGTGTGTCCTTGTTGTGAAACAATTATATGCCTTAGAACCAAAAATATAAGATAAAATTTCGGAGCAGAAGTCTCATCTATGAACGATTCGGCTTTCACATTTAAGAAGTTCGAAGCTAAGCTCAGTCTATCGAAGGTTATCATGTATGAATCTAACTTAAATTGACTCAAAGGATTCTCATTCCGCAGTCTTCCTATTTGAAAGGTATCCTTAATATAATTCCAATATATAGAAACGGTTATATATCAAGGTTCTCTGCAGATGCTTCGATTAACTATACCGATGTCTGAATCCATTTCTTTCACTAATAACTTCTTCTCAAATCTACTGGAGAGCGTACTAAAGTAAGAATGCAAACAGAAAAACGACAGAAACACCGAAGGAAGAAACTTCTCGATTCATCATGTGACATCTGGAAGTCTAAGCGATGCGATGCGACAAAAGTAATATCAAACGACGAAGTCATACAACTAAAAATCAAGGAAAACTATTATCTTACGCTGATAGAAATTGGAGCATCAGAATTCTGGCACATATATAATGACGCGCAGAAATTAGAAGGTTGAGAAAGGGGAAATTCCTGAAACCTTTGAAACTTTTGAAAACTTTCACAATGATTTCCTAATATTCAGAGAAAATTTGCAAAGTTCCGATTCATTTACCACAAACTTTTTACCGAACAATACCTGGTTTCTAAAACAACTAACTAAAATGAAATAACTCAGCAGACTATATAAACTTTCTCAAAAGGTCCAACATGTTACCAATAACTAACTGATGAGTGGTATTTTTCGAAACTCACCATCTTTCCAATAATCTATGCACTACGATGGGACTTATCCGGTAGCAAGTTACATTACCAGTCATTCATATTTCATACACTGTGCACATTTGATGAAACCTATCCTAACTATATAAAAAAAACCTATTCAAATTCCATTAAATGGCTATTCTATGCATAATTCCCCAAGAGCTAACTTCGGGCTCCAGCGCCAAAAAATTGATTAGCTTTGATCACAATTTACCGCGATTTTCTTAAAAAAGATGAAGGAAACATTTTCTCGAATCTTTATCTAAGTATATACCAATATTCGGAGTTAACTCACATTAGCGTACATCTTCCTTTAAGTAAAGGAAACGCATAGTATAGAGTACATCGTTGTACAAGTGCCATATTGGGAAAAACTTCTGCGCCAACAACGTCCCCTCGAAGTTTCTGATAGAGCTAAATGTTTAACATCATGACCTTATTCACTACCTCCTATCTAGAACACTTCTGATAATTGGAAACTCATCCACCAAATACTTTTCCTTCCATCCCCAACATCAAATTCATCTGACTCATGGAAACTTCCACCCCGGAAATCCTATCGGTCGAAATTGAGACGTGAAAATCACCTCGTTGGCCGAAATCCCGACCCTCCAAATCCTATTGGCTGACTCCGCCATCTCAAATCTATGTGATTGGTGAATATCTCCATTCCGAAAAGGCCTGATATGTGAAACATCAGAAAAGGTCAAAAAATCATTTTTTCGTTCTGTGCGAACGAACGAACATACAAACGAACGTACCTAACTCGTTTTTCGCTATACCCTCCTTTCAGTAGAGGGAACAATCGTATAGATATCGTATAAAAATATAGAGCATTACTACCTTGTGTTGGGTGGATGCCTTGATTGAATCTCAAGAATTGGTCGTATTCAAGGTTGTTGTTGTTGTTGTTGTTGTTTCTAAAGAGTGAGACATAGCTAAAGACATAATCACAAAGAACAATTTTTGCTTCATTACTTACCTGGTGTCTATAAAATTTTGTGTTTCGAGTGGTATCGAGATAAGTTTTAAATTATTTAACGAAAATCTACAATGAAAATATTTTTGAAGAATATTTGAGTTTTTGGCTAATTTTATTGTTTCATTTTGTAATATTTTATTAATAATGTTTAATGGTAAATACTAGTAATACACATGTGCGTAATTTGAACATAAAAACAACTAAGATAATCTCAAAAGTTCAGCACGGCAACAGTACAATAGGACTACAAAAAAGAAACGACGCTTCGTCTGTACTGCAGATGATATTTTATTAAGCCGTTGAAGAACATTATTGAGAATATTTCTTTCCCAATTTAATGGTCATTTCAAACAATTCTTCATCCGAAATTTCAGGCATCATTTGAACGTTTCCACAAACTTTGATATATATTTCAGCCGCATTGACGAATTTTGATTGATCAACACATGTTGAAGTAACCTTTGGAGCTTGTTCTTCGCGTGAACGATGAATAGTCACATTGTTTTTTGCTTGACCTGTAGGTGGTAGAGGGGCAACTCTTTTCTTTCCTTTCTCTGTTCCAGTCGAAGTAGCCTGTTATCAAATTAATAGAAATATAAAATCTTTTTAGTGTCGTCAGTTGTCACTTTATTATCGACTTTAATTGTCGAAAAATCTGAGCAAATGTTCGTGTTCATTGTTGCATCTATTATATAAAAGTATATATATATTATGAATTTGAAAAATTTATTTAGTATGATACTTACTTGACAATTGAGACATTTCGAATGAATATACTTGAATGTAGATGTGATTATTTATTTTAGTAAAAATCTACAATAAATACATGTTGTGCAAATTCCACATATAGATAAAAATTCTAGAAAATTTTTATTCGTAAATATAAAAACTAATATAGCCAGCAATATTTCTACATATAATTAGCATATGAAAACGAATACAAATGTTTTCAAATCCAACGTAACTGGCCATCATATGGATAATGATCAATTCAACAAAGAAATCATGATTGAGAGAATGAATATTAAAGGATAGTTAACTATTAACAGGTAACTGATTTTCATTTAGTCTATTTTGCTTTTCACAAATGAGAATATATTTTTGCAAATTTTGACAATAAAACAAACGATATTAAGTAAAAGTTTTCATTTATATCATTCCTCTAGTAAATGCCCTAGATGCATCATTTAAGTGTGTTGCAATAATTGTGGATAAACCATATGTATGAATTTCTCTTGTAGCCGAAAAGTATCAATATTATCTGCAAAGGATTGATGGAATTCTTTTGTAGCATGCCGAATTTTGCTGTCATCGTCAATATACTGCAAATTTTCAACACGATACAATGGAATTTCTTCTTGTGCCATCAATGAATTGAAATCTCCATCAAAACCAATAGGCTCCAAATGATAGAATCCTCTACTACAATATTTTGCTATTCGTGCGCAGACAGATTTTGGACTTTGAGCGTGTAAACTATAGACGACGAACGATTTTGTTGCAAGAGCTTCCAAGAATGGAAATGTTGAAACAATTTTATCTCCTAGAATCTCATACGCTAAGATTGTAACAAGAAATCGATTTAATAAAACACACACAACCTACCAGTAAATCCAACTTGACATATGTCCATATCAAAATTGTGCAGAATGTGTGAGAGTGGATTTTTTGATTGACATATAGGTTGCCGAGATATATTCAGTTGAATGCCACAATTTAGAAAAACATTATAGGACGGAACTCCTGGAGCCTTTTTCACTTTCATCACATTCGTCAGGTCTCGTGAATCCATTTTATTTAGATTAACTATAGTAGTATCTATTGTTTTTTCAAAATCTAATACATCGTTTACATAGTAAACTAAGTTGACATCTTGATTTTTTGTATCAGGAAATGGCGATCGGCATAGTGCATTTAGAACACAGCCTCCAACAATAGCCAACTTTGAGAAATCAATAGCTTCGAGCCACATATTTGATGCAAAACGAGTCATAAGGTTCTGTTTAAACTCATTTA
This sequence comes from Rotaria magnacalcarata, assembly GCA_900239745.1. NCBI lineage: Eukaryota > Metazoa > Rotifera > Eurotatoria > Philodinida > Philodinidae > Rotaria > Rotaria magnacalcarata. The sequence goes on along the minus strand of OENM01001357.1, from coordinate 13,710 downwards.
TGTTGTCTACAAATATCAAATTTTACCGACGATGAGGATCTTCTTTTAAATAAAAATATATGTTAACTAAAATTAATCAAATGTATCCATTTTTCGCTCGATGATACTTTTCTCATTCAAGATTTTTTTACTTTTGAACAATTTGTTTTCATGCTCGTTTAAAGCACGTTCTGATCCAATTGTGTGGCAGTACGATTCGTAACTGAGCAGCCCAAAATCTGCACTATACATAGTAGAATTGAATGGTAAGAGTCGAGAATAGCATTTGAACAGCGAAGTTTTATATGCCACACATAACTTTAAAAATTCTTCATTGCTAAAACACAGATGAATGTACATGCGTTCCAGTGGTTCGAGTGTGGAAGAATAGCGTCGTGAAACTAGTGAGTGTTGTTCATCATCAATTTCGTATTTATCCGTATAAATTTCAAAAAATGCACGTGGCAAAAGAATTCTTTTTTGACCACGAAACATTTTCATTAATTCAAAGAAATAATGATCTGATGTTAGCGCAATGGATCCGAATTGATTACTAGTATTTACTGCTTCAATAAAATTGACAGCGTTAATCCCCTTCAAAAAAGTCAATAGATGACATCCAACAACTTGATTCAGTTTAATGTCTTTGTTTTGTGTCATTGACACTCAACACTTAGTTGGATAGATTGAACAGTAGATTCATCTTAAAATATTTGGAAACAAATGATTGTTATTATATGATTCAATAACGATGCATGCTTTTCAATAATCATTAGAGTGATTTGCTGTCTTTCTTTTTAGCTCACATATTTTTTTCCATTCTATTTTTTGGTGATCACATGCATAAGTAAAAAGTACCGTAAGCGTCAGTAACTCTGTCATAACGCGATATGTTAATTTGATTAACTTAGAGATACAATTCATGTACTGAAGTAACTATGTGATAATGATGTTCATCAATAGAAACACGTATATCTCTCATGTAGTTCTGACTGGAGCTACATACTGAGAAATGATACACGTCTGCCTTCTATTAATTGCCTAATTTTTGAACAGTTTGCCATGACTTGCGAAACAAAATCGTTTATGAAACGAGAAAAAGAGTCGCAGAAGTCATTGTTTAGCTATCCATTGGCGTGTACAGTACACGTATTTGTTTTTTTTATTCATAGGAAAACTGAAGAAAAGAAATATAATTTTATTGCACAATATTCAATTATTACTACACAACGTTTTGTTTTTTGAATAAAAAAATAATAGATATGACATATATCCACATTGAACACACATTCGATTATGTGGATGGTGACGATAATAACAGTCTGCATGTTCCAAATGGCCACATCCATATTCGACAACATCGAGAAATTGATCAATAATGTCTCCATGACAACAACTACAGGTAAGTTTATATGCCATTTTGTATTGTTGTTTTCATGAATAGATCTTACAATAGAAAAATTATCTGAAAAAAAACAAACGATTTATTCAAAATGGACGATGCAAAATCTAAGCGTTATATATATATATGGGGGAAAATTAATTTAAGAAATCAACCTAGAAAACTGAGTATAAATGGTGTAAATAAAAAAGGGTACTGTAAAGCTGCAGTTGAATATTGTGGAATTTGATTGTTGCAAACAAATATGAATGGAATCACTTAGCGTAAGTGTCATCACACTGGTGTTTTATGTTCTGTGTTTTTAGGCAAGTTAATAACAATTATTTATTTTTATTACGTTAATGTAAATTTACATGCAAATATTATGAAAATATTTCACAAATAAATAAGAAATAAGAAAGGAACAATGAACAACTAATGAAAAGAAAATAGAAAAAACAACAACTTAAGCGATGGAATAAATGGTGGCG